>WOXC01002064.1:0-16989 GCA_011680675.1 Gymnobelideus leadbeateri
CGTTTCTTGTCTGCAATGCCCTCCCTTTCCATCCTCCCCTTCTTTGCAGTTTTATCTTCTTTCAAGGCTTAGCTCAGGTACCAACTACCTCCTACTCAAAGCCTTTCCCGTTCCTAAAATACAAAATCATCATTGTTGCATGTAGGGCTCTCCATAATCCAACTCCTACCTACCTTTCCAGGGTTATGTTAGTTTGTCTAACAAAGGTCTGGGGGTTGTAGTGGGCTACAAACTCGTGTGTGCACCAGTAACCAATGAAACTTGGGCCATATTAAGAAGGACAGGCCTTCCAGAAAGGAGTTGATGATGGTCTTACTGTCCTCAGTCCTTGTCTGACCACATCCAGGGCTTTGGGATCAGCTCTGTGCACTGAAGTGGAAGAAGGTCATTGACGAGTTGGAGAGAAGACCAGAGAAGGTCAACAGGGACAAAAGGCCTGGAGTCCATGAAGAATGAGGATCTGCTGAAGGACCTGGGACATGTAGCCTGTAGGAGAGAAGACTCAGAACTGATCTGACTATTGTCATTTAGCATTTCAAAAGCTGTTGTGTACAGGTGAGATTAGATCGGCTCTCTTTGGCCATTGGCAAATGCCAAAAGCCAAACCTGGCTGGATGTCAGGAAAGTCATTCTGAACAAAAGACCTGCCCCAAAGTGGGATTTGCTGCCTTGGTGATGACTGGTTTCACCCTTACTGGAGGTCTCTAGACAAAGGCCTCATCTAGGGTGGGTGTTTTATTGTCCAGTCATGCATTCTTCATGACAACATTTTGGGTCTTCTTGGCAGAGATACTAGAATGGTCTGATATTAGAATTAGTTTCCTTCTCCAGCTCATTCTGCAGAGGAGAAAACTGAGGCAAACAAGGTTAAGTGACTTGCCCAAGGTCACACAGCTAGTGTCTGAGGTCACATTTGAGGGAGGTTGGTCTAAAGGGTCCCTCCAGGGTCCCTTTGAGCTCTAGAGCTATGATCCACAATCTCATGGTCACAAATTGAAGGTGGGAATCTCTTTGGGGTGTGAGTTAGACTCAGTAGCTTTTAAAGTTCTTTCCAGCCTTGAAATTCTGTGTCTCTTTGAATTTATTTGAGCTGAATTGAATTGAGTTGAGTGAGGTGGTGAGAGAGAAAAAGACAGAAAGAGAGAGAAATAGAGACAGACACAGAGAGAGACACAAAGACAGAGCAGAGAAAGACAGACAGAAAGAGAGACAGTAATGGATGGAGGCTCTGGACACTCTGTCCCCTGGCCTGACCCCATTACACCATTGGGACAAGATATGAGAAAGACATGTAACTTCTTGCAGCAACCAGGCCCCTAAAAACTGAGACTGTTTTATAAAAAAAATACATTCCTGCTTCTTTGCTTTTCTTCTATATTATGCTATTCTCTGAGTCTGCCTTTAGCTAGCAATTTTTCTCCCCAGAGTGGGGTTCTCAGATAGAAATCTGAAAACAAAATCCACAGGAGAAGCCAATGCTGGAGCCAAGGCCCAGCTGCTAAGTAACCAACCTTTTGGTGTCTCAATTACAGCTTGATTTCAGTACCAGGCAGGCGTTTGGCAGGTCTGGCAGGGAGCCAGGCAGACAGGCACAAGGCCAGCTGAGCAAGGGCAGCAGAAGCTGGGCTGGTCACTACAGTCTCACAGTTCTGGGAGGGGTCCAGGGATAGGCATAAAGACATAAGATCTCTACCCTCCATCTGCAGGAAACCAGCTCAGACTCACAGATTGGCCCACTAATGGGGAGGCAGGAACTGCAGTGGTGAGGAAGGAGGCTGCTAATGGTGTTTGGATCAGAACAGCTCCCTACCTGGCCTCAGGGGATGCAGGCTCTGGGATAAGCAAAGGGGTGGGGAGGAAGACCCCACACAGACTTTTGACAGAACAGGTAAGGCTGCCCAAAAGATCCATGGTTTGAGAATCCGGAAAACTGAGTTTTTAATCCTGATAGCTTCACCCATCTAGGCCTATAAAATGGGGGCTGGAGGGCAACAGGGGCAACAATGGGAAAAGATGACCAATGAGATCATTTTGTCATTAAATTTTGTGATCTCCCTCCCACCTTTCTTACAGTCTTCTTACTCCTTACTCCTCCATCCAAGGACATCAGCCTCTCAGCTGATCCACAAACAGGACCCTCTATTTATCAACTCTAGGTATTTTCTCTGCTGCCCCCCATGCCTGGAATGCTCTCCCTCCTGACTCCCTTCTCCCTACTGACCTCCCACCCCAAATCCCACCCTCTATAGGAAGCCTTCCCCAACCCCTCTTAATTCCAGCCTTCTCTATTAATTACTTCCTATTTATCCTCAATATAGCTTGCTTTTTATATATTTGTTTATGTGTGGTCTCTCCCATTAGACTGTAAGCTCCTTAAGAGCAAGGACTGTCTTTTGTTTCTTTTTGTATTGTCAGCACTTAGCACAGTGCCTGGTATGTAATAGGTGCTTAATAAATGTTTATTGATTGATCTCCTATGATCTGGTGTGTGAGTCAGTGAACTGTCTAGTGCATTGGTCTCAAACTTTTGGGGTCCTGAAACCCTTTGGCAGCAGTCTGGTGAAGTCCATGGACCCCTTCTCAGAATAGTGCTATTAATGCATAAAATAAAACAAATAGGATTACAAAGGAAAATGAGTCTATTAAAATGCAACTTTCACAATATTTTACATTTTAAAAAAATTTTTGGGAGCCAAGATGGCAGAGTAGAAACAGCATGTCCAAGCCACTCTGCCCCCAGATTACCTCCAAACCATGTAAAAGGGGACTTTGAACAACTTCTGGAGCCCCAGCACCCACAGAACGACACAGAGAAGCTAACCTCCCACTGAGGACAGCCCAGCAGCCCTACAGGAAGGACCAGCGCAGCGGTCTGGGAGCCAGCAGTGCAGAGCCCAGAGCGGGGAGCCAAGCCCAGGTCCATGAACCAAGGTTTTAACCCCAGGGCGGCAGGGCCTGCAGCTGGGTGGAGGGACCCCAAAACACCAGCAGCTGTGGCGATTCCAGAATTATCAACATAGACATGCCTAGGACAAAGTAAGAGGTTAGTGTCCTATGGACTTTGGGACCAGTATTTGGGGAACGCGTCAGCTTCCTCTCCTGGGGGCTAGAAGCCACTGAGGAGACATGCCATATTGCAGTTTTCAGAGGCAGCTCCAGCTCCCAGCCTGCAAATTGTAGGGAGATCCAGCAATCAGTCTTGGGGGGTAATCCCTCTTGCTTTAACCTCCCTGGACATGGATTGTGATCTGGGGTGGAGGTCGTGGGTGGGTTTCCAGCTTGCCAGAAACAGAAGTTGTCCCCCACACGTTCGGGGCAAAAATTCCCCTGTCTGGCAGCAGAGCCATAGTGTGGCAACAAGCCCAAAAGTCAAGTAATTAAGTGGCAACATGCCAAGGCAAAAGAAACAAATTAAACAGAAAAATGCAACCCTAGACTCCTACTTTGGGGACATAGAGCGGGAAAAGGACTGTGAGGTCAGAAGTCCTGCTCCAAAAGCCCCAGGGGAAAACATGAGTGGGTTGCAGGCCATAGAGGACCTTAAGAAGGACTTTAAAAATCAAATAAAGAGAAGTGGAGGAAAAATTGGAAAGAGAAATGAGAAGGATGCAGGAAAAGTATGAAATGAGGGTCAACAGCCTGACTGAGGAAAACAACACCTTAAAAAATAGACTAACTCAAATGGCAAAGGAGGCCCAAAAGGGCAATGAGGAGAAGAATACCTTAAAAAGTCGAATTTGCCAGATGGAAAAAGAATCTCAAAAGTTCACTGACGAGATTCATTCCTTCAGAGTTAGATTGGAGCAAATGGAAGCTAATGACTTTATGAGAAATCAAGATGCTGTTAAGCAGATCCAAACAAACGAAAGATTAGAAGGCAATGTGAAATATCTCATGGGAAAAACCACTGACCTGGAAAATAGATCAGGAGAGACAATTTAAAAATTATTGGACTACCTGAAAGCCATGACCAAAGAAAGAACCTAGAAATCACCCTTCAAGAAATTCTCAAGGAAAATTGCCCTGATGTTTTAGATCCAGAGGGCAAAATAGAGGTTGAAAGAATCCACAGATCACCTCTTGAAAAAGACCCCAAAAAGAAAACTCCCAGGAATATTATAGCCAGGTTCCAGAATCCCCAGATCAAGGAGAAAATACTTCAAGCAGCCAGGAAGAAACAATTTCAATATTGTGGAAACACAATCAGAATAGCCCAGGACCCGGTGGCTTCTACACTGAGGGATCGAAGGGCATGGAATATGATATTCCAGAGGGCAAAAGAACTGGGAATGAACCCAAGGGTCACCTACCCAGCAAAACTGAGTATTTTGTTTCAGGGGAAAATATGGTCATTCAGTGGAATGGAGGACTTTCAAGCATTCTTGAGGAAAAAAACAGAATTGAATAGAAAATTTGACAGCCAGACACAAGAAGGAAGAGATGCCTGAGAAGGTAATCAGGGAAAAGAAATCAAAAGGAACTTATCAAAGTTGAACTATTTACATTCCTATATGGAAAAGCAATAACTGTGACTGATGATATCTTTCTCACTATGAAAATAATGGAAGAAGGGGGTGTGGTCATATGAATACATATGTGAGTATGTGTGTATATGGTTACAGTTATATATGGATAGAGGGCATAAGCTGAATTTGTTGGGAAGGGAGAATACTCAAGGGATGAAATTATGAGGTGAGAGAGGAAAGTGGCAAGAGGAGATGGGGAGAGACAGGGTAGGGTAAACTATCTCATGTAGAAGAAGCAAGGGGAAGTGTTTGCAAGGGAGGGGGAGAATAGGGAGGCAAAAAGACAAAACCACATTCTCATAGAATTTGGTTCAGGGAGAGAATGACATACATACTAAATGGGATATCTCAACCTGCAGCATAATAGGGGGAAGGGGGATGAGAGGAGGGATGATGGATGGGAGGGCATCCTTGGGGGGAGGGGAGGTTGGAAGTACCCACTATAGAAGAGGGACAGGATCATATAGGGAATGGACCAGGTGGGGGTGGGATGAGTGGGAGGGAATTATAAGCAGCCTTGTACAATATATCTACTATGATAATGTTTTGCAAAGCTAGACATGTACAACATATACTGAATTACTTATCTCCCCAGAGGGAATGGGTGACAAGGGAAGAAGGAAATCGATCTGAAATTCAAGGTCTTAAGATTAAATGTCCCTAATATATATATATATAAATACTATTATCAATACTCTTTTGCATGTAATTGGGAGATAAGATGTGCAGGCGTTGGGACACAAAGATTCACCTTCCTCTAATGGAAAAGTCGAAGAGGGTATGGGAGAAGATATGGGAGAGAGCAGATTGGAGGAAGCGATATCTTGTGGGACTGCTATTCTGGGAGGGTGGGTAGGGGAAAAACAGGGGGGGAAAATGATTGTAACTCAAAATCTGGCAGAAATGAATGATGTAAAACAGAAGTTAATAAAGCATTTGTTTAAATAAAAAAATTTTTTCTCAATTACATGTAAAAACAATTCTAAATATATTGGATATGTATGATATGTAAAAAAAAAAAACCAAATGTACAGACCCCCATTTGGAAGAACCCATGGATTCTAGTTAAATCCTTTGTGGGGGAAAGCTGATTAATTCTTTTTTTAATTTTTTTTTTTGGAGGAGGGAAGGCAGGGCAATTGGGATTAAGTGACTTGTCCAAGGTCACACAGCTAGTAAGTGGCAATTGTTTGAGGTGGAATTTAAACTTAGGGCCCCCTGACTTCAGAGTCAGTCCTCTATTCACTTTGCCACCTAGCTGCCCCCTGATTAATTCTTTAACATAAAAGTTTGGGTCAGGGGCAGCTAGGTGGTGCAGTGAGTAGAGCCCTGGCCCTGGAGTTAGAAGGACCTGAGTTCAGATCTGGCCTAAGACACTTAAGGCACACACAAAACAAACAAACAAACAAACAAAAAAAAAAAACCTAGCCGTGTGACCTTGGGCAAGTTACTTAATCCCAATTGCCCTCCAAAAAAGGCAAAAAAAAAAAAGTTTGGGTCTATCATTGGCTCTGGGACCATCACAGACAACCAACAAGGCTTCATGGAGTGCCATATACCTTAAGTATATGCTGAAATCCTGCTAGAGGCCCCAGAAGATATATAATAAGGCAACAGGACCACCCAAGGGTGCCCTTGGTAGGCATTCCACGTGACTCCGTCCCCCACGGGATATCAGACAGGGAATTGGTCAATTTAAATTTAATTAGCCAGCAAGGGAGTGAATTCTATAATTTTCTATTATAATATTAATTATAATATAATTATATTATACATATAATATAATTATATTATATTATAATATTAAAATTATAATTCTATAGTTTCCCACCAGAAGGTGGGAACCACACTCAGGCCACCAGAGTAGAGGTCTTGTCAAGGTCTCTCCAACACCCGTGCAGGCCAATGACTTGGCCTCTTCGCCAAAAGAGCCATGGAACTTCAACATGTGAAGAAACAGCCACTGACTGGGCTCTAATTCCAGCCCAGGGGTTTATACTAAAATATTGCCCAAGACCATGGAATCTCTCTAGAGTTTCCATCCCAGGCAGCCTTAAAGGCAGCCTTCAGTCCTCACATTCAAGGACTTTTCTATTCTGCCTATTCAATGCCTACACTAATCCAGCAACCACCCTTGTTCAGGCCCTCATCACCAACCTGCATTGGTAGCAGGAATTTCCTCACCTGCCTTATACCAATGAAATCCACAGGGCTAGTCCCTATTCCTTTCCCCAGAGCCTAGCACATGGCTTGGCACATGATTAATAAATCCTTGTTGATTGATTTTTATTATAGGCTCATAGATTTCAAGCTGTAAGTAACCTCAGGGGTTATCTGGTCCCTTTCCATCCACTTTTCAGATGAGAAAGAAGTAGCTTGTGCAAGGCCATGCAGCTAATCAGTAAATCTTCCTTCCGATATAACCAACAGGGCATGACTCAGGGCAAAACCATGACTCTGAAGCTTTGCACCCGGAGCCTCCATGCTAGCACCAACCCAGCCTGGAAACACCCTCAGAAGAGGCCCCAGGAAGCTTTTCAGGACTGCCTGGAGATCAGCCCCTAAGCATAAGTGAGGACCATTGATAGTGATGGATTAAGATCCTCTGAGGTTGTTAATTTAAGTAAAAATGCTAACAAGGCAAGTTTAATTGGTTACATTGATGTTCAATACTAGGTTTATAATAAATCACTTTTTAAAAAATCTTCTGGGGTTTTAGGCCCAGGCCAAACTTTCCAGGAAACAATCTTGAATTAGGTATGAACTGCTGCTACCCTTTGACTTTGACAAAGGATGGTTCAATTCTCTGTTGCTTGTGTTCATTTTGGCCTAATAATTAACACCAAGGAAACAGGTGTTCCACCAGTCAGCACCCCATCATCCATACATGGAACCATCGGTTACAGCAAATGGAGAAGTTTTGAAGGCTGTGGATAAATTCACTTACCTTAGCAGTGTACTTTCCATTATCCACACTGATAATGAGGTTGACGCATGCATTGCCAGAACTAGCTCAGTGTTTGGGAGGCTCTGAAGGAAAGTGTGGGAGAGAAGAGATATTAGGCTGACTACCAAACTGAAGGTCTACAGAGCCGTCTATGGTGCTGACCTCATTGTTGTATGCCCCTGAAACCCGGGCAGTCCACCAGCGCCATGCCAGGAAACTGACTCGCTTCCATTTGAATTGTCTGAAGCTGACCTGGCAGGATTAGGTACCAGACACTGAGGTCCTTACTCAAACTAAGCTGCCAAGCATTCAAACTCTACTGCAGAGAGCGCAACTGATGGATTGGCCATGTTGTTTGAATGCCGAATATACATTTGCTTAAAAGACTATTTTATGGAGAACTCATACAAGGCAGGTACTCACATGGTGGTCAAAAGAGAAGGTACAAAGACACTTCCAAGGCCTCCCTGAAGAACCTTGGAATCAGTTGTGAGATGTGGGACTGCTCAATGTGGCATGCCTACATCAGAGAAAGTGCTGTGCCCTATGAGTGAAGCAGAATTGCATTTGGTCAAAAGAAATGTGAGATGCAAAAATTATAGACATCTCCCCCGAAAATGTTCACACAGACTATTTGTGCCCGACCTATGGTAGAGCCTTCCGAGCTCATATTGGTCTGATCAGCCACAGAGGGATACACTGGAACTTGACTCCAACATAGTGATGCCATTTTGGTCCTCTTCGAAGGAAGGACCACAAACATGCCAAACCAACCCATACCATCTCCTGCGCCTAGTACAGAGCCTGGCATGTGATCCATCCTTAATAAGTGCTTGTTGTTTCATTGATAGATTTTTTTGGCTCCATGTGAGTGTGTGTTTGTGAAAAGGTGCTAGGTAGATTATTTAACGAGAGGTGATTAAGAAAGACTCAATATAAGATACATCAATATGATTTTTTAAAATGTTTTAGGGGTCTTGGTAGTAGGTTTGGAGAGTTTGGGGATAGCTGCTGGAACTGTGATTTTTTTCAGTGTGCTGAATTCCCAGTGTGAAAACTCCCTCCACAGGGGTGGCTAGGTGGAGCAGTAAATAGAGCACCAGACCTGGAGTCAGGAGAATCTGAGTTCAAAACCGGCCTCAGACACTTAACACAAAAACTAGCCATGTGACCTTGGGCAAGTCACTTAACCCCAATTGCCCTCCAAAAAAAGCAAAAAAAAAAAAAATGCCTGGGCTTCTAGAAGAAGATAAGTGACCATCATAGTTGGGCAAGTAATATTTGTCTGAGGCAAGTCTTTGAAACAATCCATTTACAAGCATTTATTAGGCACCTACTGTTTGCTCAGCACTAGGGATGCAAAGACAAAACTGAAACATTCCCTGCCCTCAAGGAGCCTGCATTCTAATGAGGCAGAGGACACATACATATATAGGTATATGTTGTTCCGTTGTTTCTCCATCATGTCTGGCTCTTTGTGACCCCATTTGGGGTTTTCTTGGTAAAGATACTGAAGTGTTTTGCTCTTTCCTTCTCCAGTTCATCTGACAGTGGAGGAAACTGAGGCAAACAGGGTTAAATGACTTGCCCAGGGTCACACAGCTATTAAGTGTCTGAGGTCAGATTTGAACTTGGGAGTCTTCCTAACTCTAGGTCTGTGCACTATGGCACCACCTAGCTGCCCATATATAAGTATATTCATGACACTTAGGAAGCTGACAGGGCTTCCTAACTCCAAAATGAAGAGTCTATCCACATCACCATGATGTCTCTCCATTCCTTTGTAAACTTTAACAAATAAATAAATACTCTTACATCACTGCTTTAAAGCTAGAAAGGTTCTCCAATGGCATCAAATCCAACCCCTTCATTTTACAGATGAGGAAACTAAGGCCCAGGTAGGTTTAAAAGACTTGCCCAAAGTAGTACAAGTAGGAAGTGGCAAAAGGTGAATTCAAACTGTCAACCTTTTAGAAAAAGTTTGGTTAAAGGAGACAAACAAATAGTAATATAAAAATCACATTATTTATTCATTATTCGTTATTCCCTTAAGGCTAGCATTACTTGCACAAGGAGTGCAAGACTTAAGTCCTGACTGATGAACAGAGGAATCCTAAGACTTTTTATACATTTTTAGAGCCATCCCAATTCAGGATGATCATTATGACTTCTATTTGTTACCATCTATATGTGAAACAGAGTTCCTTGGTTGTAAATGCAAATTGACAATGACCAGAGGAGGGCCTATTTACATTTTATAGTCTCAAGATGTCTGTTTTGCTTTCATGTGGAGTAAGTTCCAAGATAAGGGAAATCTCACCTCTGGCCTTTGAAGTTACTAACATAGGGAAAGGCATTTTTTAAATCAACCAAAGCAGTTTATTTGATTAATTCAGATTTTGGCCAAAATATGATATTTAAATGACTATCAGAACCCAGGTCTTCAGACCCAAAATCCAACCCTCTTTCAGGGACCACGCTGCCTGTAGAGAGAGGAATCTTTGTCTGAAGAGAGTTCTTACACTTTGCCTCCCTTCACTTTCAATTAGCCTCTTCCCTAGGGTATCATTGGAGCCTGCCATGAGGGAATGTAAATAACACTACAGCTTTTGGTTACACTTCTCGGGGGATGGTGGGGGATGGTGTGGCTCGGCATTCCCCTATTTATGAGTAAAGCAATCAAAGAGAAGAAGTTTGGGGGGAAAGAAGGTGGTGAAAACACCACAGGAAGGCATAGCCAGGCAACAGCACATGTGACAAAATGACTTGGCTGGGGCAGGAAACAAGTCAATAAGCATTTATTAGGCACTTACTGCATGCCAAGGGCTGGAAGCGGGAAGAGTTGGAGTTCTAATGGACTGCAACAAGACTCAATGAGGATCAGTAGTGTAATGTGGCATCCAGAAGAGTGATCCTCAGCTGAAGCTGCATTAATAGAGTCCACACAGAAGGAGGAGAGAGCCTTGGGATCTCTCCACTGGAGACGATTAGACTCAGCCTCCTCTTTTTTTCCTAAACTGTCTTTGGGGTTGTTAAAACCAAAAATAAATAAACAAAACATCCCTTAGGAGCCAAGCTTCTGGTGATGAGCCTCAACAATTTAGCTAGTGAGGTCCTTGAATGATAAACACACAGAATATCTTTTCTCAAAGCTGGTCCGTCCCAGGTAGGACCTGCCAGAGCTTCTACTCTCTCCACATAGCCTTTGAGAATCCAAGGTCCCTCCACTCTATGATAAGGTAACAGAACAGAGCTTAATTCAATAGACATTTATTAAGTGCCTGCTGTCATAGGAAAGGGGAAGAGAAAGAAAGAAAAGGAAGGAGGGAAGGAAGAGAGAGAGAGAGAGAGAGAGAGAGAGAGAGAGAGAGAGAGGAAGAAAGAAAGAAAGAAAGAAAGAAAGAAAGAAAGAAAGAAAGAAAGAAAGAAAGAAAGAAAGAAAGAAAGGAAGGAAGGAAGGAAGGAAGGAAGGAAGGAAGGAAGGAAGGAAGGAAGAAGAAAGAAAGGAAGGAAGGAAGGAAGGAAGGAAGGAAGGAAGAAAGAAAGAAAGGAAGGAAGGAAGAAAGAAAGAAAGAAAGAAAGAAAGAAAGAAAGAAAGAAAGAAAGAAAGAAAGAAAAAGGAAGAAAAAGAAAGAAGGAAGGAAGGAAAGAAAGAAAGAAAGAAAGAAAGAAAAGAAAAGAAGGAAGGAAGAGGAAGGAAGGAAGGCAGAAAGAGAGGAAGGAAGGGAGGAAAGAAGGGAGGAAGGAAGAAAAGAAGGGAGGGAGGGAAAGAAAGGAAAAGAAGAGAAAAGGAAGAGAGGGAGGGAAGGGAAGAAAGGAAAAGAAAAATAAAGGAAGGAAGGAAGGGAGGAAAGAAAGAAAGAAAGAAAGAAGGAAGGAAGGAAAGAAAGAAGGAAGGAAGGAAGGAAGGAAGGAAGGAAGGAAGGAAGGAAGGAAGGAAGGAAGGAAGGAAGGAAAGAAGAAAGGCATCCTTTCTCAAGAAGCTTTTTGTTCTTAACAGTAAAGGAGACACTATAAAGTCTACTTATTTACTAATCCAAGCTGCCTTGCATGTTTCTCAATTATCACAACACTTTTAAAACAGAAAATTAACTTCCTGAGCTTGTTTTGAACATTTTAATTTACATTTTAAAAACTGAAATTTCAAAATAAGCCATTACTACTGTTCGATGGTTATTTTCAGAACATAATTAGGACTCCCCCTCACATGCTCTATGTTCCAACCAAATGGTCCCACTTGCTGTTAACCCCATACACAGCACTCCACACTCCATCCCTTTGCCTTTGTACAAGCCGTCTCTGATCCCCAGGATATTGTCCCTCCTGAGCTCTGCCTCTTAGAATCCTCAGCTCCCTCTGGAGTTGAGCTCCAGGGCCACCTCCCACATGAGCTGAGCCAATCCTGATGGCCTCTCTCTCCCCAGTAATTAGTGCTTACCCACCTCCCTAAAATGATTTTGTATTTGCTTTGTGTATAGTTTGTGTTTACTAGTGTAGGGGGAGATATCCCTCGGAGTAAGCTCAAAAAGGCCATTCTTAACTCTGGGTGGAAGTAAAGGGTTTGATCTTTGAGATGACAAATAGACCATTGTTCAATGACCTGCCCAGGGTCACACAACTTGAAGCAACTTCCAGGTGAGGCTTTTTGGTTCTGAGATCGGCTCTCTTTCAATTGTGGCACATTGCCTCCTCTTGTTAAACTATATATGTGTATGTGTGTCTGTACGTATCTGTGTATGTGTGTATAAATATATATCCCCCATATCTAAGATTCTATGAACTAGAAGAGATCTGAAAGCTGAGCTAATCTATCATCATCACCAAATTATAAATATATGTATAATATAAAATATTATATATTTATAAAGATATATAGATATACCTTGGAAAAGACAGCATAGCTTAGTGAAGAGAAAACTATTCATTTGTAAGGAATCAAAGTGCTCTCAGCTATTTTAATATAAATGTTAGGGTCAGTCATCTCTTATCGACAGCTTTCCCAGGCACCAATAAACATTTAAGTGCCTACTAAGTGCCAAGAAGCTAAGAGTATAAAGCCAAAACAAAACAAAAAAAGAAGCAGCCCCCAACAGAGAGAAATTCATGTTCCACTGGTGATAAAACCAGTCTGATTTCCCTGGGTCTCAGTTTCTTCACTTGCAAAGTAAGGAGGCTGAACCCAATAGTCCCTGAGGGCCACCTGACTCTAGAGGTAGAATCCTTTGTATATACGTAAGTAAATTCCAAATAAAATACCACAGATTCCAGGGGACTGCTGATACCTGGGGAAATCAGTAAAGGTCTCATGTAGGGGAAACTGAACTATGAAAACTAGGGGTTCCACCAAATAGGGGCAAGGAGAAAGTACATTCCAGCCAAGGGGCAAGACTTGTACAAAGATCTGGAAGTGGGAGATTGACTATCCCATACAAAGAACAGTTCCCATGCTAGTCTGATTGGAACAGAAAGTGTGAGAAAGGGAATAATTTTAAATTAAGATTGAAAATAAATAAGTGGGAGCCCAACTATAGGGACATTTAAATGACATTAAAGGATGTGACCCCGCAAGCCTTTCACTTTTGTGTACCTCAATCTTTTGTGATTTAGACAGTTGTATGTTAGTAAATTTTTAACCACAAGCTCTTCAGAAGGAAAAAACTATCCACAGGATACATTTTTAAATTTAATCTACACCATTAGCATTTTCTCCACAACCTTCTTAAGTCTAGACAATCAACCAAAAATAAATCAAGCCTTGATTTGTAGCATCTGCATATTGTCAAGGTACAAAATACTCACACTGAACGTTTAACAATCAGCTCCCAAGCTGGTAAAGCTGGCACCAGTACACCATAGGTTTTAGGTGTATTTGTACTCATGTTCACTGACTTAATTCATTCAAATACCATTTGCCAGAATATTGACATTTCTGGGACATTTCAGTAAGGTATTGGACAGCTAGGACAGATTATTTGAAATAACTACTGTTATCTCAACTCAGATCTCCTTGCTCCAAGTCTGGAGTTCTCACACTAATTCAGGTTTTCTACCTTTGACTGAAAGTACAACTCACCTAATTTGGTGTGGAAGAAAGGGCTGAGGATCTGAATCTGAGTCCTGACACTGCCTCTAAGATGCTGTGTGACCTTGGATAAGTCCCATTCCCCACTCTAAACTGTAATTTCCTTCTTTATAAAATGATGGTGGCAGACTAGCTCAGCTATCAGACCCCTTCCAGTTCACTGAACCTTAGAGCTGTCAAGTATGTACTATTGGGCATCTGGTCTAACTTCCACTGCCACCCAGTCAGCAAGTAGCTATCCAGCACCTGTGGAGCTGGCCTGGTCCACTCTGGGGCAACTCAGACTGCTAAGAAACTGTTGGAATATTGAGCCTAAAGGTGCTTTTTTGCACCTTGCACCTATTACCGCTGGTTCTGCCCCACCTGGGACCAGTTGGGAGGATCCTAAACCCTCTTGGAGAGAAGGAAGGAAAGAAGGGAAGGAGGGAGGGAGGGAAGACTATTCCTGGGAAGTAGGTGCTATTATTATGTCCATTTTTATAGTTGAGGAAACGGAGGCTGACAGAGTATTGCCCAGGGTCTGGATTTGAACTCAGATGTTCCTGACTCCAGGCCCACTGCTCTAACCATTGCACCACCAGCTGCCTGAGACACTTAAAAACAGTTGTTCTATTCCTTCCTCCCTCTAGTCTTCTTTTTTTCATCTTCAATCCCTTCAATTGCTTCTCATGGGACAGTTCCAACAATTCTAACATCCTGTATTCTGTGTGCTCCTGTTCCTGACCCCCACTTGGTAGAATGAGCACACTGGCTCTGGAGTCAAGAGAACCAGATTCAAATCCCACAGCTGACATTAGCTACCTATGTGACTTTGAGCCCATCTCTCAGCTCCCTGGGAGAGAGGGTGGAGTTCAGAGTCTGGGGTATTACCCAGACCTGGGGTATAAGGAAGAAAGATATCAGTGCTGGGGAAAGCAGGCTGAGGTTGGGGGGAAAAGCTGAGTGTCAGATTCCCTGCCCTTCCTAGTCTGTCCTGGGGCCCTCCCTGGATAGGCTGAATAGATTAAAATTCCAGCCACACTGTCCATAACCTACTTACCATCAAAACTGGCACCAGTCCTGGGTGTTCTGGGGCCTGAGGCCCCATTGGATTCCTGAGCCAGCACTAAACCAGTCTCTGAATATGGGAACTTAGCCTCAGTGAAGTTGGGTAAGCCTGGCAGGGGGCAGGGCCAGAGGGGGTGGGCAAAGCTTTCTAGCCAGAATACCTTCCCTGCTGGGCAGAACATGTCAGTAAAACTATCAGTAAACTGTCAGTAAAACTATCAGTAACTGTCAGTAAAAAAAGCCAGACACTATCTTTTCTTGCTGAGAGCCAGGACCCTCAGGTGGCTTCTCTCTTCCACCCCCCACTCCCGCATTCTTCCCCCACCTTCCTGCCTTACCCAGTCAGCATCCCGAGCTCTGTCCCACTCCTTCTACCTCCACCCCAACAGAATTTATTCAATTGAGTCTCAAAGTTGCCATCAAGTTCTAAATATAGGGTTCTATGAGCCATCCTGAGGGCCTTGCTCACCGATTTCCCAGGTGAGAGCCAGCTAATCCCTGCTGCTGACGTTGCTGGTCCAAACTCCAAACACACACACACACACACACACACACACACACACACACACACACACACACACCACTCCCCGAAGTCTTTAGTGCCTTGCAGTGGGAGCAGAAAGACCAGGGTTCTACTTTTGTCTTTGCCTCTAATCACCTATTCGTCCTTGATCAAGTCCCATGGGCCTCAGTTTCCTCCTCTGTAAAATGAAGGAGTTAGAATACATGTCTTTAAGACCCCTTTGAAATAACAACCTCCTTACCTTCCCAAGTAATAAAGGTAACTTTTTTTTACAAAGCTACATTTTTAAGGACTCACAGCATCACTGTCCCTAGAACCCCCAAATCTCAAAGGCCATCTAGTTAGTGCATCCCTCTCTGCACAAGTATCCCCCCCACACACAATATCCTGACTAGTGACCTCCAAAGTGGGGAACTCACTACCCGCCAAAGCAGCCCATTCTATGCTGGACAGCTCCCAGAATGCCGGGAAGTTTCAACCCTCCTGGAGACAACCAAGAAGGAAGGAACTCTTTAAAGGGAGTCCGTTAAGGCCTGGAGGGAAGGCAAGGGAGGGGACCCTGGCTTCACAAAAAGAATGTCAATAAAGGATTTACTGCTTCCAGACCCTTCCTCAGCAACCCGTGCAATACGAGAGGCCCAAGTGACCTGAAGGAGTTGGTGTGCTGTGTTGGAAAGAGCTTGGCATCTGGAATCAGAAGACCTGAGCTCAAATCCCAACCGGTTCTGATGCTGATTGTCTCTGTGAATTAGAACAAATCATGACCTCAGCTTCCTTAAATTAGATGACCTGTGAGAGAGTCCAGCTTCCAACTCTAGAGACATGGTCTCAAGTCACTTCTCTTCCCAGAGACTCAGTTTCCCCCTCTGTAAAATGAGGGGCTTGGATTTTATGGCCCCTGAACTACTCCCTTCTAGAACTGGGATCCTATGAATCTGTGTGATGTTGGCAAAGTCACTTAATCTTCCTGTGCCTCAGTTTTCTGATCTATAAAATGGGCCTCTAAAGGCCCTTCCAGCTCTGGATCAAGACCTTTTCTCCATCCTTGATGCTCTTCAGGTTACTTTCCTCAACCTTTTCAATGTCCTCAGCATCTGAGTGACAGGTGTGCTCTCTACCAGTCAGATAACAAGCATTAATTATGGCCTTCCGTACATGCTAGAGACAGCACTGAGTGGTAGGGTTACAAAGAAGGCAAAGGCACTGTCCCTGACTGTCCCCAAATGGCTTAGTCTAATGGGGGGACAACATGTAAAATAACTAGGTAGATTCTCAGATTACCTGAGGAAGGGGGAAGAAGCAGGAATCAATCAAGAAGCATTTATTAAGTGCCTACTATGTGCCAGGGGCAGCTAGTGGGCACACTGGAAGTCAGGGAGACCTGAGTTCAAGTCTGGCCTCAGGCATACACTAGCTGTGTGAACCTGGGCAAGTCACTCAGTTTGCCTCAGTTTCCTCATCCGTAAAGTGAGCTGGAGAAGGAAATGGCAAACTGCTCCAATATTTTTTCCAAGAAAACCCCAAATGGGGCTACTGAAACAATTGAACAATAACATCAATGACCCGACACTCTGCTAAGGTCTCAGGATACAAATGAAGGCAAAGGCACTGTCTCTGCCCTTGAGGGGCTTCTAGTCTAATGGGAGTATATAAGTAACCCTGAGCATATAAGGTAGGCAGAGAGTAGATGGGAGGTCATTTCAGAGGGAAGGGTACTAGCAGGGGGGTTGGGGGAAGAATATTACCTCCTGCAGAAGGTCATATTTAACTTAGAGTCTTGGAGGAAACCAAGGAAATGTAAGAGGCAGAAGCAAGGAGGAAAGATAATGCTACTGACCTGGGGGATTCTAGGGGACATCCCATC
>WOXC01002066.1:0-40890 GCA_011680675.1 Gymnobelideus leadbeateri
GGATTAAATTGTTTAATTTCCAATTAGTTTTAGTCTATCTTTCCATGGCCCTTTATTGCATATAATTTGTATTGCATCATGATCTGAGAATGATGTGCTTAATATTTCTGCCTTTCTGCACTGGATTGTGAGGTTTTTATGCCCTAGTACATGGTCTATTTTTGAGTATGTACCATGCACTGCTGAGAAGAAAGTAAATTCCTTTTTATCCCCATTCAGTTTTCTCCAGAGATCCATCATATCTAGTCTCTCTAAGATTCTATTCACCTCCTTAACTTCTTTCTTGTTTATTTTGAGGTTAGATTTATCGAGTTCAGAGAGGGGGAGATTAAGGTCCCCACTAGTATAGTTTTGCTATCTATTTCTTCCTCTAATTCCTTTAACTTCTCCTCTAGGAATTTGGATGCTATACCACTTGGTGCATATATATTAAGTAGTGATATTGCTTCATTCTCAATGGTGCTTTTTAGTAGGATATAGTTTCCTTCCTTATCTCTTTTAATTAGATCTATTTTTGCTTTTGCTTTATCTGAGATAAGTATTGCTACCCTTGCTTTTTTTACTTTAGCTGAGGCATAATAAATTTTACTCCAACCTTTTACCTTTACCCTGTGGGTATCCCTTTGTTTCAAATGTGTTTCTTGAAGACAGCATATTGTAGGATTATGGTTTTTAATCCATTCTGCTATCCGCCTCTGTTTTATGGGAGAGTTCATCCCATTCACATTCACAGTAATGATGACTATCTGTCTCTTCCCTTCCATCCTATTCCCTCCCCTGTTTATGTTTTTGTTTCTTCCTTCTCCCTTCCCCTCCTTGAAGTTTTCCCTTTTGACCGCCCCCTCCCTCAGTGTTCCCACCCAGTGATCCCCCTTCTTAACCTACCCTCTCCCCTTACTACTATTTCCCTCCCTTATAATCCCTCCCTTTAGTCTCCTCCTTTTCACCCCCCCCTTACCCTCCCACTATCTATAGGACACAACAAATTTTTATACTTATCAGAGTAAATTACTCCCAGTTTGATTCCAAACCAATGAGAGTAAATTTCAAACAATGCTCCTCTCCCTCCCTCCAATTCCTCTATTTAATGAATTTATGTGTCTATTCACATTAGATTCTTAAACTTCACTGATTAATTTGATCCTTCTTTGAACCAGAACCAGTGAGAATAGTGTTTAAATGATGTTCCTCTCCCTCTTACTTTCCCTTCTTCTATAGTGTGTTTTGATGCCTCTTCAGATGGCATATTTTACCTTTTCCTAGCTCATCCTTTCCTTTTTCCCATTACAGTACCATTGATCCCCTTAATAGTCTTTTTTTTTTTTAGACTCCATGTTAGTGCATTCATACCCACACCCTCTAAGTATAACCCTTTTGCAGGTCATGATAATCATAGAGATTTCAAATATTGACAGTTATCAGCTCCACATATAGGGATGTGAACATTTTGCTCTTGTTGCATCCCAAGTAATGAGCTTGTGTTTGTGGGTGTGGGTATGTGCACTTCTGCATGTGTGAGTCTATGTTACCCTTGTTTACCTTTTTATGTTCTTCTGGAGTCTTGTAATTGGAGATCAAATTTTCCATTGAGCTCTGGCTTTTTCATTAGGAAAGTCTGGAAGTCCCTTACTTCATTAAACGTCCATCTCCTTGCCTGAAAGATTATGCTCAGTTTTGCCGGGTAGTTAATCCTTGGTTGTAGTCCTAGCTCTCTTGCCCTACGAAATATCAAATTCCAGTCCCTCCGCTCTTTTAATGTAGAAGCTGCTAGGTCCTGTGTGATCCTAACTGTAGTTCCTCGATATTTGAATTGTTTCTTTTTGGCTGCTTGTAGAATTTTTTCTTTAATCTTATAATTCTGGAATTTGGCTACTATATTTCTTGGAGTTTTCAGTTTGGGATCTCTTTCAGGAGGAGTCCGGTGAATTCTATCAATAGCTATTTTATCTTCTGATTCCAGGACCTCAGGACAGTTTTCTTTGACAATCTCTTGGAGGATGTTGTCTAGACTGCTTTTCTCATCATGGCTTTCTGGTAGACCAATAATTCTTAGGTTGTCTCTCCTGGATCTGTTCTCTAGGTCAGTTATTTTTCCAGTGAGATATTTTACATTTTCTTGCAATTTTTCGATCATCTTGTTTTTTTCGATTGACTCCTGCTGCATCATAGAGTTCTGAGTTTCAGTTTGGTTGTATCTAATTTTTAGTGAATTATGGTCTTCAATAAGTTTTTGAAGTTCCTTTTTTAGGGAGGTATTTTCTTTTTCCAAGTTGGTCATTGCCTCCCTGATTTGGTCTTTAAAATTTTTCTTAAGCTCCTCCAGGAATGCTATTTGGGCTTGAGACCAGATCATGTTTCCTTCTGTGGTCTCTGGTGTGGGCAGAGAGTCTATATTGTCCTGTGTGTTTTGTTGTTCTTGCCCTGCATAGTATGCTCGAATAGACTTTCTTGCCTTCCCCTTCTCCTTTTCAGCTTCCTTCCTTCCCATTGTGACTTCCTGTTTCTTAGTGTCTCAGGCTATGGGTTTGGGGCCTGATCCTTGACTTTGAATACCTCTGGGTGGCTAGTTTATGGCTAAGTCAGGGAAGTCAGTGAGGAATGTAGATGTGTAGGTGGGGTTGAGTCTGACCACTTCAGATTTCTGCCTCTATACCCCTGGGCTATAAGTAGGCTTTTGTTGGTGAGGTGAGGTGGGGCTAGTTGGGTCCCCTCCCTCTCTTCTCTTCAGATTCCTGGCTGTCTCAGTTACACCCTTTCTTGGAGATTCTCAAGCCTGAGGCTATTTCCATTAACTTGGGATTTCAGTCTGGGTGGGAGACTTATCTTTGGGTTTTCTGCTTCATGAAGGAGGGATGGGAGGATCGGAGCAGCTAGAATTTACTTTGCCATTCCAGCCCCTGTATCATACAGGCAGGCAGTTTCTAAATTTCCAGGCTGGGGGCTGAATGCAGCCTGAGAAGCCACTCTCTCCACTGGGGGCCCGACTCTCCTACCTGGCTCCAATGATCCATTCCCTCTGCGAGATGACTGCGATTCGTCCTTGGTAAGTCTGCAGGCTGGGGCTTTTTCTCTCTCTGGTGTAGTCTGCTTGCCTGCTCTTAGGTCTGAGCTGTGCAGACCCCACGAGCTCTGCGCTCGACCTATGCAGACCCCACGCGCTCTGCGCTCGACCTGTGCGGGCACTCTGCGCAACCTCCTGTGCTGGATTCTGCCACACTCTGTCTTCCACTGGGCTTCGTCACTCCGGAATCTGCTCAGATTTACCCTTTTGGACTTAGTGACAGAGGAGCTCAGCGAGGTTACTGCTTCCTTTCCGCCATCTTGGCTCCGCCCCCCCATTTCCATGATTTTGAGTTACAAAATTTCTCCCCGTCTTTCCCCTGACCCCTCTCCAAAAGAGAGAAACTACTGAATACTCCTTCCCCCAATATTATGTCTCTCATATATTCCACTTCCCCTGCCCCAACTTTCTAGTAGAGCAAGATAGATTTCTTTCCCCCAATGCCTGTATATCTTCTTTCCCAGTTTCATGTAAAAAATATATATTTTTTAATTTTATTTTTAAAACTTTGAGTTCCAGATTCTTTCCTTCTTCCCTCCTCACCCACCCCCACTGGGAAGATAAGCAATTCAATATAGGTTGTACATGTGTAGTTACACAAAACATTTCCATAATAGATATATTGTGATAGACTAACTATATTTCCCTCTGTTGTATCCTGCCTCCTCACTTACTCTATTTTCTATTTGACTCTGTCCCTTTTCAAAAGTGTGTGCTTCTAACTACTCTCTCCCCAAATCTGCCCTCCCTTCAATCATTCCCCATTATCCCTTTCCCCCCTACTTTCCTGTAGGGGGAAATACTCAATTGAGTGTGTATGCTATTCCCTCCTTAAGCCAAATTCAATGAGAGTAAGGTTGACCCATTCCTTTTCACCTTCCTGCTCTTCCCCTCCATTATAAGTTTTTTCATGCCTCTTTTATATGAGATGATTTACCCTATTCTATCTCTCCATTTCTCCTCTCATTATATTCCTTTCTTACCTCTTAATTTTATTTTTTAGATATCATCCCTTCCTATTCGACTTATCCTGTGTCCTCTGTCTATGTATACCTGTACACACCTATACATACTCACATATGTATTTATACATACAAACAATCTCCTATACATACATCTATGTGTGTGTGTGTGTGTGTGTGTGTGTGTATATACAGATACATATATTTACACATATGTACATACAATACATATATTGCCTTCAACTATCCTCATACTGAGAGAAGTCTAATGAGTTACAATTATAGTTTTCTATGTATGAATGTAAATAGTTGAACTTTAATAAGTTCTTTATGATTTCTTTTTTCTGTTTATCTTCTTATGCTTCTCTTGCTTCTTGTATTTGAAAGTCAAATTTTCTGTTCAGATATGTTTGTTTTTCATCAAGAATACTTGAAATTCCTCTATTTCATTGAATGATCATATTTTCTCCTGAAACATTATATTCAGTTTTGCTGGGTAGGTGATTCTTGATTATAATCCTACCTCCTCTGGCCTCCAGAATATCATATTTCAAGTCCTTAAATTCATTAGTGTAGAAGCTGCTAGATCTTGTGTTATACTGGTTGTGTTTCACAATACTCAAATTGTTTCTTCCCGACTGCTTGTAGTATTTTCTCCTTGACCTGTGAATGATGGATTTTGGGTATGATATCCATATGAATTTTTTTGGGTCCTTTTCTTTCAATATCTAATTTGCGCTCTGGCTCAAGAATATCAGGGCAATTTTACTTGAGAATTTCTTGAAGGATGATTTCTAGACCATCTTGGCTCCAGCCCTTTAATTTTATTTTCATTTGTGGTCCATTAACCCCTTTAATTTTTGATACTGGAAATATGATTTTCCTCTTTTTGAAAATAACATTAATCATTTATTTATCTATAGTATTGATTTATATAATATAAAACAAGCCTATAGGTTTATTATTTCAGCTTTATATTTTACTTTAAATTTTATTAATATCCTTTGATTTTCAGAATTTCCATTTTTATTTTTATTTGGGGATTTCTAATTTATTCTTTTTTGTAGGTTTTATGTGTGTATATTCCCAACTTATTGATTTGCTCTATTGTTTTATATTCACATATAGTGAAGTAATGTTTTCCCCACTAGATATCCCTTTCGCTGCATCCCACAAATTTTGTTTTGTTGTCTCATTTTCATTCTCTTTTATGAAATTATAGTTGCTATGAGTTTTTTTTTTCTGTGACCCATTCAATCAATTAGAGTATTTATTTTCCAATTAACTTTTAATCTATGCTTCCACAGGTCTTTATTGAATGTAATTTTATGGCATTGTGGTCTGAGTGCATTTAATATTTATGTTTTTATGAATTTGTTCATCAAAGTTTTCCCCCCTCATAGGAAGTCATTGTTTGTAAAGGTGCCATGCACAATTTGGGGGAAGCTAACTTTATATTCCCATTCAGTTTTCAGTAGAGGTTTATAATCTTACTTTTCTAAGATTCTATTCATCCTCTTTACTTCTTTCTTACTTATTTTATGATTATATATTTTCTAACTGTGATAGCAAAAGGCTGACATCCCACAATAGTGTACATTAACTTTCTATTTCCTCCTGCAATTCATTTAATATTCTCTTTAAGAATTTCAGTGCTGTCATTTGATGCATGTTTAGTATTGATATTAGCTCGTTGTCTATGGTTCCATTTAACAAGATATGGTTTCCCTGATAATTATTCATTTATAATTTTTACTTTGATATCATGATTGCTATCCCTATCTATTTTTAACTTCTGCTGATGAATAATAGATTCTGCATATGATGATTGATAATTGATGAATAATAGATTCAGTCCCTTTTTTAAATGTTTGTATCTCTGTTTCAAATATGTTTCTTATAACCATATAGCTGGATTCTGGTTTCTAATCCATTCTGCTCTCCCACTCAGTTTTATGAATGAGTTCACATTCACATTTATGATAACTATGCATTTCCGTCTATTCTATTTTCTTCTGCTTACCTTCTCTCATTTTTGTCCTGTTCCTCCTTTCAATTCTATTTTATTTATTACTGCTGTTTTCTATTATCTGACCTCCATTTTATCACCCACTTTCCTTGCTCCCTTTCCCTTCCGCTACCCTTTTGAGTAAGATAAATTTATATTACCAATTGGGTATGTGTGTTTTATATGTATATATGCATACATGCATATATACACTTACATACATTACCCACTTTCCCAAAATATTTTCCCACCCTAAAAGTTCTTCATTGCATCTATATTTTATGTCAGATAATTTTTTTTTTTTTAAAGCAATTGGGGTTAAGTAACTTGCTCAAGGTTACACGGCTAGTCATTTGATTTATGCGTGGATGCTCATTTTCTGAGGCCGGATCTGATGTCGGGTCATCCAAACTCCGAGGCCAGCGCTCTTACTCACTGCGCCACCTAGCCGCCCCTTTAGGGCAATTGGGGGTAAGTAACTTGCCCAAGGTTACACGGCTAGGTTTTTGTTTGTGCGGATTAGGTGTCGGAGGCCGGCTCTGAACTCAGGTCCTTCTGATTCCAGGGCCGGCGCTCTATTCACTGCGCCACCTAGCCGCCCCTATGTCAGATAATTTTCTCCATTATTCCTCTCTCTTCCCCTTTCTCCAAAAGCCTCCCTTTTCCTTCTTTCACTCTCTCCCCTTTTATTTTTTTTTTGCATTATCCAAAATGTTTGGCTCATACCCAAAACCTCTTTTGATATAGAATTCTTTTAATGGCTCCAATAATGATGTTTGTAGAAGATACATGTTTAATTTTCTTATATAGTAAGTTCAACAGTTTTAACTTGAGACTTTTATGATGGCTCTTCCATGTTTACTTCTCTATATTCATTTTGGATCTTATGTTTCAGGTCATTTTCTACTAAGCTCTTATCTTTTCATCAATAAGGCTTCAAAGCTTTCTGTTTCATTTATATCCATGGGTTTTTTTTTTCCATTTAAGTATCATACTATAATTTTCTGGGTTGATTATTCTTGGATTTAATACCTGCTCTTCTGGTTTCTGGAATATCATATACTGATTCCCCTAGTAATTTAATGCAGTAGCTTAGCAATCATGTGTGATCCTATATGTGGCTCCACAGTTTTTGAGTGGTTTCTTTCTGGTTGCCTGAAGTATTGTATTTTTGATCAGGGAATGCTGGTATTTGGCTGTAATATTCCAGGAAATTTTGATTTGGGGATTGTCAGAGGATTCTTTCAATTTAACTTTTTTTTTTTGGTTCTATGATATTTTTGCATTTTTCCTTGACAATTTTTTGAAGTACATCACTTAAACTCTCTTTTTATTTATGATTTTCAGCTAATCCAATAATTCTAAATAATCTCACCCTGGTCTACTCATAGGGTAGATTTTTTCAATGATATTTCACTTTTTTTTTCATTCTCTTTACTTCGCTTTATTGGTGTTTGATGTTTCAAGGTACCATTAGCTGAAACTTGCAAAATTCTCATTTTAAAAAGTTATTTTTTTCAAGTAAGGATTTGTACCTCTTTTTTACCCCATTTGGCTAATTATGCTTTTTACAAATTATTTTCATCAGTTAATTTTTGTACCACTTTTCCCATTTGTCCAATTCTATTTTAAGCTTTTATTTCCTTCAGTATTTTGTGCCTATTTTAAAAAAGCTGTTAATCGTCTCTTGTAATTTCCATCATTTGCTTTACTTTCTTTTTGTTTTAATCTATAAATTATCTTGTCCTTGATCAGGATAGGATCATAAATATGAAAGCAGCAAGTCTCCTTGCTTAAGTCTGTTCTGTCTGACTGCTAATGTTTATTTCATGCTCTCTAAAACTTCCTCTATGTACTTACTTATCTTTAGCTGAGGGGGGAAAATGGTTACAAGAGAGAAAGTTGTTTTTTTTTTAATCTGAGTTATTTTATTTTTTTTAATTAAACAAATGCTTTATTAACTTCTGGTTTACATCCTTCATTTCCACCAGATTATGAGTTACATTTTCCCCCATTTTCCCCACCCCCCACCCCAGAATGGCAGTCCCACTAGATATCCCCTCATCCAATGGGCTCTCTCCCATATCTTCTCCCATACCCCCTTCTACTTTGCCATTAGGGCAAGGTGAATCTCTGAGCCCCACTGCCTGGACATCTTATGAAATGTTTAATTTTAAATCTTTGATTTTCAGATCCATTCCCTTCCTCCCTTGTCACCCACTCCCTCGGAGAAGTTAAGCAATTCAGTATGTATTGTACATGTATAGCTATGCAAAACATTACCATAGTAGATATATTGTAAAAGACTGCTTATATTTCCCTCCCACCCGTCTCACCTCCCACCTGGTCCATTCCCTACTTTGATCCTGTCCCTCTTGGATAGTGGGTACTTCCAAATTCCCCTCCCCCCCAGAATGCCCTCCCCTCCATCATGCCCCCTCTCATCCCCCTTTCCCCTACTCAGGAGAGTGAGTGAGGGTAAGATATTCCATTTAGTATGTATGTGATTCTATCCTTGAGCCAACTTCAATTAGAATATGCTTTTGCCTTTTTGCCTTCCTGTCCTTCCCCTCCCCTGTAACTACTTCCCCTTGCCTCTTCTACATGAGATAGTTTACCCTATCCTGTCTCTCTCCATCTCCTCTTGCCACTTTCCTCTCTTACCTCTTGACTTCACCCCTTAAGAATCATCCCTTCCTTGGGGCGGCTAGGTGGCACAGTGAGCAGAGCACTGGCCTTGGAGCCAGAAGGACCCGAGCTCGGATCCAGCCCCAGACACACAACACACAAACAAAAACCCAGCCGTGCAACCCCAGGCAAGTCACCCAACCCCAATTTCCCTCCAAAAAAAAGAATCATCCCCTCCCATCAAATTCAACCTGTGCCCTCTATCCATGTATACCTGTGAACATATGCCATGTACCTTTCTTCAATTATTTTCATAATGAGAAAGGTTTAATTAAACACAGTTATTGTTTTTCCATGTAGGACTGTAAATAGTCCAACTTTGATAAGTTACTTTGGATTTCTTTTCTTTGATTATCTTCTCAAGCATCTTTTGTTTCTTGCGTCTGAATGTCAAATTTTCTATTCAACTCTGGTTTTTTCATCAAGAATGCCTGAAAGTCCTCTATTCCACTGAATGACCTTTTTCCCCCTAAAACAAGGTACTCAGTTTTGCTCGGTAGGTGACCCTTGGCTTCAATCCCAGCTCTTTTGCCCTCTGGAATATCATATTCCATGCTCTTCAATCCCTCAGTGTAGAAGCTGCCAGGTCCTGGGCTATTCTGATTGTCTTTCCACAATATTGAAATTTTTTCTTCCTAGCTGCTTGTAGTATTTTCTCCTTGATCTGGGGATTCTGGAACCTGGCTATAATATTCCTGGGAGTTTTCTTTTTGTGATCTTTTTCAGGAGGAGATTGGTGGCTTCTTTCAACCTCTATTTTGCCCTCTGGGTCTAAAACATCAGTGCAATTTTCCTTGAGAATTTCTTTAAGGATGATTTCTAGATTTTCTTTGATAATGGCTTTCAGGTATTCCAATAATTTTTAAATTATCTCTCCTGGATCTATTTTACTGGTCAATGATTTTTCCCATGAGTTATTTCACATTGCCTTCTATTCTTTCATTTGTTTGGATCTGTTTAATAGTATCTTGGTTTCTCATAAAGTCACTAGCTTCCGTTCGCTCCAGTCTAACTCTGAAGGAATGAATCTCCTCAGTGAGCTTTTGAGATTCTTTTTCCATCTGGCAAATTCGACTTTTTAAGGCATTCTTTTCCTCATTGCCTTTCTGAGCCTCTTTTGACATTTGAGTTAGTCTATATTTTAAGGTGTTATTTTCCTCAGTCAGGCTGTTGACTGTCATTTCATACTTTTCTTGCATCTTTTTCATTTTTCTTCCCAAATTTCCCCCCACTTCTCTTATCTGCTTCTTAAGGTCCTCTATGGCCTGTAGCCAGCTTGTATTTTCATTTGGGGCTTTTGGTGCAGGATTTCTGACCTCACAGTCCTCCTCCATGCTTTGAGCCTCTTTGCCCCTAAAATAGGAGTCCAATGTTGAACTTTTCTGTTTATTTTGTTTAATTTGCCTAGGCATGTTGCCACTTAATTACTTGATTTTTAGGCTTGTTGCCACAGTAGGACTCTGCCACCAGACAGGGGAGCTTCTGACCAAACGTGGGGTCTTCAAAACTTCCTCCAGTTGAGTGGCCTCTGTAAAGCCTCCACCCACTCTGGCAAGTTGGATACCCACCCCAAACTTCCCCCCCTAGAACACAATCCAGATCCAGGCAGTTTAAAGCAAGAGCGATTAACCCCCAGACTGATTGCTGGATCTCCCTACTGTTTGCAGACCAGGAGCTAGAGCCACTACTGATGCTTCAAAATGGCTTCTGTGCAGCTGTTTCTTGAGCAGCTTTTTGCCCCAGAGGAGGAAGCCATGTGTTCCCCAAATACTGGTCCCAAAGTCCATAGGGCACTAACCTCTCACTTTGTCCTAGGCATATCTGTGCTGATAATTCTGGAATCTCCACAATTGCTGGTGTTCTGGGGTTCTTCCAGCCGGCTGAAAGCCTGGCTGCCCTGGGGCTAAAACCACGGACCTGGGCTGGGCTCTTCGAGCTGCACTGTTGGTTCCCAGAGCACTGCGCTGGCTGCTCCCTGCAGGGCTGCTGGGCTGTCCTCAGTAGGAGGTTAGCTTCTCTCTGCCATTCTGTGGATACTGTGGCTCCAGAAGTTGTTCAGAGCCCCCTTTCACATTGTTTGAAATTTGTGTGGGGCTGAGCACATTGGAAATGCTGTTTCTACTCTGCCGTCTTGCAGCAATTTTTCTTGAGAATTTCTTCAAGGATGATTTCTAGGTTCTTGTTTTGACCATGGCTTTCACATAGTCCAATAATTTTGAAATGATCTCTCTTGTATCTATTTTCTAGGTCAGTGGTTTTCCCAATGAGATATTTCACATTGCTTTCTATTTTTCATTTGTTTGGATCTGATGAAGAGTATCTTTATTTCTCATAAAGTCTCTAGATTCCACTTGATCCATTCTAATTCTCAAGGAATGATTTTCTTCAGTGAGCTTTTGAGATTCTTCTTCCATCTGGCAAATTCAGCTTTTTAAGGCATTCTTCTCCTCATTGCCTTTATGAGCCTTTTTGCCACTTGAGTTAGTCTGTTTTTAAGATGTTATTTTCTTCAGTCAGGTTGCTGACACTCATTTCATAATTTTCTTGCATCATTCTCATTTTTCTTCCCAATTTTTCCTCCATTTCTCTTATTTCGTTTTCAAAATACTTCTTAAGGTTCTCTATGGCCTGTAACCAGCTTGAATTTTCTTTGGAAGATTTTGGTCCAGGAGTTCTGATTTCATTGTCTCCCTCCTGTTCCATGCTTTTTTTCCCTTTTATCCCCAAAATAGGAGAGTAAAGTTGGGTTGCTCTGTTTGCTTTCCTTCTTTTGCCTCCTCATGTTACTTCTCAATTACTTGACTTTTGGGTTTTTTGCCAAAATAGTACTCTGACATCAAACAGGGTAGTTTTTTCCCCAAATACTGTGGTTTTCTCAGCTGCCAAAGGTATTAGTTGGA
Organism: Gymnobelideus leadbeateri; assembly: GCA_011680675.1. Lineage (NCBI taxonomy): Eukaryota > Metazoa > Chordata > Mammalia > Diprotodontia > Petauridae > Gymnobelideus > Gymnobelideus leadbeateri. Next base: position 11,620 of record WOXC01002066.1, read on the forward strand.
TGCCCCCTCTGAAGCCTCCACATGCTCTGTTAAGCTGGTCACACACCTCAAGTCCCCTACCCTACAACACAATCCAGATCCAAGTAGATTAAAAAAGAGCGATTACCCCTCAAACTGGTCATTTGCTCACCCTACAATCTGCAGGCCATGAGCTGAAACTGTCACATGGTGGCAGCTGCATGGCTGCAGTGTCTCTCAGAGGCTTCTCAACCCAGGGGCAAAGGCCGACTACAGTCTGGAACTACTGCATCCCAAAGTCCACATTGAACTGACCTTTCTTTTTGTCCTTAGCATCTATGGCTTTATAATTCTGTAAACCTCCACAGCTGCTAGTGATCTGAAGTCCTTCCAGCCAGCAGCTGGTCAGGCCAACCCTGAGTCTAAAACCTTGGGATTGAGCAGGCCAGGGGTCAGCTCCCAGAGCCCTGCACTGGCCACTTCCTGCTAGTCTGCCAGGCTGTCCTAAGCAGGAGGTTAGATTCTCTGTGTCATTTTGTGGGTTCTGTAGCTCCAAAGTTTGTTCCACGTCACCTTTTACATGAATTGGAGGAGGTGGGAGCCAGAGCCCCATGGAAGTCCTGTTTCTACTCATCTGTCCTGACTATCTGTGGAATTTTTATAGACTTAAGACATATAGAAATACTCATTGAATTTTATAGACTTAAGACATATAGAAAATAATGGCTCATGAATGGCAAGAATATCTTGTTCTACCAATTTAAGTCAACTGAATCTGTGCCTTCTATATGCAAAATTTTGTGCCATATGTTGGGGAAAAGAAAAGAAGAAAAAGACAAATTGGGAAGATTAAGAAAAAGGAAAGTTTCTTCCTCCAAATAGCTTTAAACTTGAAGCACATTAGGGATTACTTTTTCTGTATCTAGGAGCCTTGATTTGGAATCAGAGAGGTAGAGCCCCCTTTAGAGCTGTCCTGAGAATAAAGTCTGCTGTCCAAGAAAAGATATCCAGGCATCAGATGACTACATAAAATACCTGGGAAACAAAATGTGCTGGTTAAATGGATAGTGAGAATGAGTTATTTGCACACAAGGACATTTGGCATTAGTTAATATTACTTAATTTTTTTTGCATTGCTTTGGTCTTTTATTTCATGATGTTTAACTTAACTTTGATTGTTTACCATGGTGACATATGAATTTCTCTTTTCAAAACTGGTCAGTTGTGAGCCTTCAAAGTATCTTGATCAGCAATCTGACATTAATGTGACCTAATAAAGTAATTGTGATTATAAATTTATGAAAAATCTTATAGATTTGTCTTATAGATCTATCCACAGAGTGAGTGAGTTGCCAACTCCCCCATGAAGCAAAATGGGAAAATGAAGGAATCGAGGGGATTAGGACAACAAGTGGTTAATAGTGAGAACTGAGTGAATCACAGAAGTCATCTTGTGATTCAATACTGCAACTAGCATTGTACCTATTCAGTTATGGATCAAGTCTCACTTCTGTTTCATGAGAAAACATTATTGAATTTGTGGAATTGGGAGAAAAATGTATTGCACTGTTTTAACTTTGCCTTTCATGGCTGGAAAACTGGACTATCTCTCTGTGCTGTTTAGAGACCCTGATGTCTGGAGTTTTCCTACAACTGTGTATCCCAAGCAACTGATATGTCTTATCTAATGACTGGCCCTCTACTGGCCAGTGCATCATTTCTGAGGGAATGTATTTATAATTTGCTGAATAATAAATTGATGGGTTTTCCAACTTAACCCCTAAGCTCACTAATCTAAGCCTACAGCTCTCTCTCAACTCAAAATCTTGTCCCCGCCCAACTGTTACTTTCCTTCTTTCAATGGAATAAAGAAAGCTTTCATGCTCATAACCACTGTTAGCTCTTTGGTTTTATTTTTTTTTATTTAGTTTATTTCTTAGAGTTAACTGTGGCTGTGATAACTAATGTGAGCTCTTTGATATTTTCCAGGGTTAGTTGTGGTTTTTATAACCTGTGTGAACACTTTCATATTTTCAGAGTAATGTGTGGCTGCATAACCGCTGTGACTTTTTGGTCTTTTGTCTTCTGAATTGACACGTTCTATATGCAAAACTTTGTCCTATATGCTGAGGATAAAAAAAAAAAGAAAGAAAATGAAGAACAAATGGGAAGAAGATGAGGGAAAAAGAAAGTTTCTTCCTTTAAACAGCTTTAAACTTGACGCGCATTAGAGGTTATCTTGCCCATTCACCAGATTTTCTATCTTTGACAATAGAAGCCCAGAGAGGTGGTAGAATTTGTTCAAACTGATACAGCTATTTGGCAGTGCAGTTTATTCTAGAACCCACCTTTCACAACTCAGTGCAGATCTTTGCTCTAAAGGGTGTAATTCCTTATCTCTTAGGTAGACTACTATTACTTTATTTATAAGGACCTTGTCTTATTTTTTATATCCATTGCTAGCCACAAAATCTAGCATGGTTCTAGTTACAGAGGAAGTATTTAATCAGGTACCTCTGCTCTTATGTATACTTCACTACACTACCTTTCTGGATAAATTAATTTGGTTGTATACTGGACAATTCATGTCCAAACAGCAGACAAATATCCGATCCAAGAGAACTTAGGGACAAATCTATTTAAGCAAATATTTTTCCTTCCTCTTGGCAACACCATCTCACTATACCCTCATTTTTCATCCTTCTTTCTCCCCCTTTTTTTACAGTCATACATATGAATATACACATCATATATTGTCCCTGAATAACTCTGACATACCAATCTGCCCACATATTGTAAGGCATAATTGGATTCATTATTTATCACAAATTCAGCAGTATCATAACTTAATGAATTTTCCCACTTTTTTATGCAAAGAATAACAGTGATTTGACAAATATGGGATTGTTACAGCAACAATGAGTCATCAAAGTGATTAAAAACCATAATGGGCAAGAATTCTTTCAGTTGAATCACACCTCACTGGCAAGCCACACCATATTCCACTGGCAAATAAACACCGTACTTCACTGGCTAGTAAACAGAATGCTTTTCTTCATTTGACATTAACCTTTGCAATATCTCTCATCTATTTCCCCTTCCTCCACCCTTTATTTCCTTTTATACTGCTGTTAGATTTAAGACTGACACCTATAATGGTATTGGGATTTGAAGATTTTCCATGCCCCTTGAACTTGCTGATGTAGCAGGAAAGGGTGGGGCAGGAAGGAGCCAGAGAGGAGTAGGAGCCAGGCTGGAGCCAGATCAATGACTGGAAGAAGCAGAGGCAGTTGCACAAGCTCCTTTTTTTGAGCCAGCCAGAATTTCTTCTAAGGACTCCTGCTGAGAAATGCCAGGGACTGGAACTTTGAAGTGCTGCAGCTGCTGGGAGGAAGCTGCATGGGGGCTGAGAAGTTACCATGACTTGAGAAGAGGATCTTTGCCTGAGGTAGCCTGTTCTGTTTTGAAGTCTTGAGAATGTGGATTTTTACTGCATTAATTATGTGTGCCAACTCTGTGGCTACCATGATGCCTTCAAATTTCTGGTTTGGGAGCTCAGTTTTCTGGTATTTGAATAAATGTTCTAGATATGTTCTCCATGTAGAGATCCTGTTACATATTGTGATTAATAACCATATTAGCATATTTATACTTACCATAGGCATTGTGAATACTGCATTGTTGATACAGCACCCTAGCATCTGACATTGGCCCTCATCACCTCATGCTAGGCCTATTGCAGTAGTTTGCTCATGGGTCTGCTTGTCAAAGTCTCTCCTCACTATAATCCTTTCTCCGATCAGCTACCAAAGTAATTTTCTGAAAGTAAATATCTAACCATGTTATCATCCTACTAAATAAATTCTAATGGCTCCCTATCACCTGCAGGATCAAGTACAAAATCCTGTCAGGCAGTCTTCGTAACCTACCAATTCCCCGTGCCATCACCCAACCATTCTAGTCTTCTTATACTTTCTCCCATTCCTGAACTCTTCATTTCAGTAATATTTGCTTCTTTTCTCTTCTAGGCAAAAAAACATTCCATATTTAGTCTCCTGGTATGGTTACTGGCTGCCCCCATTCCTAGACTGGTCTTTCTCATCATCTCTATTTACTGGTTTCCCAGGATTTCTTCAAGTCCCCTCCAAAATCCCATCTCCTAATGGAAACCTTTCCTCATCCTTCTTATTTTTATTGTAGTCCTTCTCTTGGTCATTTTCTATTTGCCCTGTTTATAGTTTGTTTTTACATAATTATTAGTTTGTAATCTCCCTCAAACCAAATGGGAATTCCTTCAGTGAAGTGTTTCTCTTTTTACATTTCTTTTTGTGTCTTCAGTGCTTAACACAGTGCTTGGCACATAGCAGGCACTTACTGATCAACATGCAAAATTATTAAGTAACTTTCTTTGTAAACCTTACAGGAAAGTGAGAATATTATTACTACTGCTGCTGCTAATGAAATGTAGACTGGGAAATTAATCAGTGTACTTCTCTATTATCACTCTTTAGTGCCCAGAGATAAATTAGGGACTGCTAAAAATAAAGTTGTTTTTCCATTAGTATGTGTACTCTGTTAAATATTCATCAAATTAAATTTTGCCATGGTGTATAATTGGAGAGGAATACACAATTTATATAATTTTCATAATGTGGGTACTATCTACAGGAAGGTATTCCCTCTATTACATAACATCAGTGAATCAAAGACTTTTAGAATATGAAGGGACCTCATGAATGGGTCATCAGCCCCTTTACATTAAGTCTGGGACTTCCAACTCCCAAGCATTTATTTCTAGAAAAAAGCATGGTAATGGTACAATAATGAAGATCACCAGGGAACCATGACATGTTGATGTTCAGTCCATAACAGGAAGGAGAATTTTAAAATGGTTTTCCTCTTCCTACATCTATCCTTTAAGCCAGATCAGACAAGTGCAAGGTACTGGTCTGTTTGGGTATTGTACCTGATTTAAAATTAGAGCAACTGAGGTGTTTTACAGAGAGTGAAAAGTTTCTGCTCAGGAAGGTATGAGAAGTCAATCAAGTAGGAAAATAGAAGGATCTATCCAGAAATGTTCTAGGTATAGATTTTCCAAAAATAGAGGAGATCAAGAAGGAGCAGATAGAGAAAGCCCACTGAATTAATCCAATAATTGTTTGGACTACAATAATAATGATGATGTAAGTGTACAGAGAACCAGACTCTGGGTCAGGAAGATGTGTCCAAGGCCATCTTCTGATACATATTGACTGTATGACCTTGAGTAAGTCACTTGACTTCTAAGTACCCCACACCATTTTTGAGATGACAAGCTGCAGAGCAGGTATTGATCTGCAGTATTATTTCAGCAAATCTCTCTCACAGTCCCTTATGCCACAATCATGAATCCAAGTCAAAATGAAACAAAGCAAAATGCTTATACCTTTCCTCTCCTGCTAGCTACATCGATAACAAGGGTAATAATAACAACTCACATTTATGTAGGACTTTAAGTATTATAAAACATTTCTGCACATCTTCCATTAACAGTATAATCAATTCTATTTCACAGATACACATATTTTATGTGAGCAGTGTATTATGACCTGAGCAAGATTATATAGGTTTTGACATAATCAAGATTCAGTTGATTTCTTTCTTTTCTCTGTTTCTAAAATCTAGTTCTTTTTCCTTTCCATCAATTAGCTGGAATAATAATTCAATCATGTATTTTAATAAGAAAACAAGGAAGCAAAAGCAGAAACTATTTCCATAACATTAAAAAATAACTGTTTTTTTTTTTTTGCTTTTTGGAGGGCAATTGGGGTTAAGTAACTTGCCCAAGGTCACATGGCTAGGTTTTTGTTTGTGTGTGCATTAAGTGTCTGAGGCCAGATCCAAACTCAGGTCCTTCTGACTCCGGGGGCGACACTTTACTCACTGCACCACCTAGCCGCATCTAATAACTGGGTTTTTTTGTTTTTTTTTTTTTTTTTTGTTTTGTTTTGTTTTTTTTTTTAAGCAATTGGGGTTAAGTAACTTGCTCAAGGTTACACGGCTAGTCATTTGATTTATGCGTGGGTGCTCATTTTCTGAGGCCGGATCTGATGTCGGGTCATCCAAACTCCGAGGCCGGTGCTCTTACTCACTGCGCCACCTAGCCGCCCCTTTAGGGCAATTGGGGTTAAGTAACTTGCCCAAGGTTACACGGCTAGGTTTTTGTTTGTGCGGATTAAATGTCGGAGGCCGGCTCCGAACTCAGGTCCTTCTGATTCCAGGGCCGGCGCTCTATTCACTGCGCCACCTAGCCGCATCTAATAACTGGTTTTTAAATGCACAAATCAATTACCAAGAAAATTCACCTGAATGGCTCAGTTTTTCTGTTCATTTATATATATATATATATATATATGCATATATATATGTATATATATGGATAATTCAGCCATTTGGGTTAAAAACAAATCAAAACAAAATTTTTTTTCAGCAAAAGTTTGTGCAAATCTTTCAGCATAATCTTCAGAATAAGTTCTAATTTCAGAGTAGAACAAAGGCTAAGCTTCCAGGCACAAATATATTTAACATTCCAAATTTATTCTTCCATAAAAAAATTAAGACAAAGAAACAACACTGTGTCCATTACTAGTGTTACGTTGAAAAATCACTAGTTTCTAAGTCAAGAAATAGGCTTTCCTATTAACTGTGTAACCTTGGAAAGTTACCTAACCTCTTAATATATTTGCTTCTTGTTTTCCTCATTTCTGAAGTGAATATATTAAAAAAAAGTTAATATCTCACATTAGATATTTCTTCAGGTCGGTTTCAGATCATAAGGCATATTTAAATTAACTATGCAAGCTAAGTAATTCAACATAGGTCAATGAAAAGAGAGAACTAACATAAGAGTCACAAATGCCTATTTTCTTACTCTGAAATATGCAAATTCTAATAGATACCCTGGGCAAGTTAGCAAACCATTCAGTGTCTGAGGCAAAAGAGAATATACATTGAACAACAATTATCTAGCTGCAGTGGATGTTGTGAACTTCCTCGCTTTATGAATGGTTTCCTACACCATAGAAATAATAAATCCTAAAATAAAACATAATGGCAAGATATAATGTATATTAAAATCAATCAAAACAAAAAGAGATGAATGACTGTAAATGATGATATTTATTTGGTGAACCGTTTTTTCTTCTTCTGGAAAACTACACAAAAGACTTCACGTTTTCTATTTTAATACTTTTTTTTTGATAGTGTATGTTGGTCATTCTCAGTCATGAATATTTGGATAAATTCTTTCATGGCAAGGAAGATGTTAAATCTTTCTAGGCTAGAAATTTTTAAATATTAGATTCATTTAAAATTATATGAAATTATTTCCATCAGAATTTTGCTTAATACAAATTAATTTTCTTTTCACATTTTTCTTTGATTCTAACTCTCTCTCTCTCTCTCTCTCTCTCTCTCTCTCTCTCTCTCTCTCTCCCTCTCTCTCTCTCTCTCTCTCTTTTCCTGTTTTCCCCCTGTCTCTCAAAACCTCAGATCCTACATCTGAAATGTACTGGCTCCCTGAGCCTAGGCTAGCCACAAATTCTTTGTACTCTAGACAACTTTCTAAGACTATAAAGTGTTTGCCAACATTAATAAAGTGGGTTTCCTTGCCTGGAAGTTTTCTATTTATACCAATGAAATCACAAGTCTAATTGTTATTCTTATTTCTTTACTATGGTCCCATGAACTTAGTCTTCAATGCACAGGGTTCCAGAATTTTATTTTCTGGTTTTGAACAATAGGTAACACAACACTTAAGTTGCTTAACAAGATTTACATTTTAGAGCAACTAGGTGGCTATTATTAATACTCTTTTGCTTGTAATAGGGAGATAAGATGTGCAGGCATTGGGACACAAAGATTCACCTTCCTCTAATGGAAAAGTCGATGGGGGTATGGGAGAGAGCAGATTGGAGGAAGCGATATCTTGTGGGACTACTATTCTGGGAGGTTGGATAGGGGAATAATGGGGGGGAAATGATTGTAACTCAAAATCTGGCGGAAATGAATGATGTAAAACAGAAGTTAATAAAGCATTTGTTTATAAAGAAAAAAAAAGAAGTTAGGTTAGCAAGTTAAACATTTTCTTATGAGAATAAAGGAAGTAATGCTTTTGCACTTAGTATATAAACCTTGACCCTCAGACAAATAAACAGACTGCTTTGACAGATCTCACCTGGATTGTTTCTTTTCATTCCATTCTATGGTTTCCAACTCATGAAGCACCTCGTTGGTTCAGGCATCCCAAGGATGTTGACTTGCCACTAATATGCATTATACATGGGGAAAAAAGAAAACAGTGGGTTAACTTGCTATCAGATTCATTTAGTCATCTTATCTTCCAATGAAAAATGTAAATCGATATATATATATGTATATGTATATGTGTATATGTATATATATATATATATACACACTATATATATTGTATATACAATATATATAGTATATACTATATGTGTGTGTATACACACACACACACACACACACACACATATATATAGATATATAGATATATATATAGATATATATATAGTATAGTGCTGTGTGGCAGGGAAGATAGATCCATGCCAGAGGGAAATTAAATTAACATGCTATACATCACAAAAATAAATTACACTACTGACCTACCATCAATAAAACAGGTGTTTTAAGTTACTTTTCTAGTAGTGATGAGGAATTTTACTTTTCTAACCTCCCTTATCTTATCCCCCTTAAAATCAAGGGCATGAATATGTAAGATACCTGCTTAGTGTTAGAAATCAGGTATGTAGAAAAACAAGTGAATGCAACCAATCTATGGACAATTCCAACCAATTACTGTAATCATCAAAATGAACATCTGGTGGGGAGGCAATTCTATCTCTTTCACAAACCCCTCCAAACACCTTTAAAAATAACTCTAAATGAATTTTAGAGCAGCAGGATCCACAAAAAGGTGGTGTCAAACATTTTAATTCAAAGACAACTTGGAAGATTGTCAGGAAAGGTCTGTTGCCCAAGGCTGGGAGAGGAGCATAGTCCAGCAAAAGCTGCATCAGCAAAGACTGGGACCCCCAAGCTAACCTATAGTAGGTGTCAGGGCAACTGAATCAATTGCAGCAGTGGCACTTTCCAAATATCTCAGGTCACAGACTCCAAAGACACTTTAGAAGGTCAGCAGGAAAAGTGTGTCATAACTGAGTGAAAATGGAGTGTAGCACAAAACAGACTTGCTAACACAGGCCTGCAGCAAAGCCCTGGCCATATCAAAGCAGTGGTCTAATGAGTGATTGAATGTGATTGAATCAGCAGCCGGCTGCTTCAGGAAATCTCAGTCCACAGATGTTAAAGAGGTCAAACAAGAGTCAAAAGAATATTACAGTGGCCTTTTTACTAGCAATGAAACAGGACTCTGTAACTTTGTCCATACTCATGTCTGAGTCAAAGACCTGTGTGTCAGTTGCAGGGCAAGGAGAAGTACTAACATAGCAGAGCTTGTGGCCACAGTGGAGGGGAGATGCTCTTCATAGTTCCATGGCAGAAAAGAGGGCTTGTGGTACATCACAGAATATGTCAGGAGAGTAATAAACACCTCTCCTTAGATCATAACACCTTGGAAGAACTGAAAACTTACAAGACCCTAGAAATATCTCCAAAATCAGCTACACAAACACTTGAAGCTTGAGAGAGTGTGCCCTTCACCCTAAAAGTTGAACTCTAATTTAACAAACAGTTAAAACTCAAGTAACAGGTCGGGGAAATGAGCAAATAGGAAAAAAAAATAAGAGAAAAAACAAACAAAAAAATTGAAGTGTGCTTTATAAAGAAGAATTGGCCAAATGGGAAAGAAGGACCAAAAGCTCACTGAAAAAAATAATAATTGAAAATTAGAATAGAGGAAATGGAAACTAATGACTTGATTAGAGATCAAGAAACAACAAAACAAGACCAAAACAATTAAAAAATAGGAGACAATGTGAAATACATTATTGGCAAAACAACTTAACTGGAAAATAGATCCAGGAGAAATAATTTAGAAACAAAGGACTACCTGAAAGCCATGAGCAAAAAACAAGCATAGACAGCATTCTTCAAGAATTTATCAAGGCAAACTGCCCTGATATTCTAGAACCAGAGGGTAAAATAAAAATTCAAAGAATACACTGATCACCTCCTCAAAGAAAGCCCACAATGCAAACTGCTAGGAATAATATAGCCAACATGCATATTTCCCAGGGCAAGGAGAAATTATTTCAAGGAAACAGAAAGAAAGAATTCAAATATAATGAAGTCACAGTCGGGCTAACACAAGACTTAGTGTATTCTACATTAAAGGATCAGAGGGCTTGGAATATGGTATAATGGAGGTCAAAAGAGCTAGGATTACAACCAAAAATTACCTACCCAGCAGAACTGAGTATAATCATTCAAGGGGGAAAATGAATATTCAATGAAATAGAGGACTTTCAAGCATTCTTAATGAAAAGACCAGAGTTGAATAGAAAAATTTGACTTTCAGATACAAGACTGAAGAGAAACATAAAAAGGTAAACAGGAAAGGGAAATCATAAGGCACTTAATAAGGTTAAACTGTTTACATTCCTCCATGGTAAGATGCTATTTGTAACTTATATGGCCTTTCTCATCATTAAGGTTGTTACGAGTATACATAGAAAGAGGTCACGTGTGTGACTTGGTTATGAAGGAATGGTATCTAAACAAATAAGAGTGAGAGAGAAATGTACTGGGAGAAAAGGAAAGGGAGAAGTAGAATGTGATAAATTATCTCACATTAGGGAGGTAAGAAAAATAATAACTTACAGTGGAGGGGAAGTGGGGAAAGGGGAGGTGGAGTGAGTGAACCTTACTATCATCAGAATTGGCTCAAAGAGGGAATAACATAGCCATTCAATTGAGTGTAGAAATCTGTCTCACTCTGTAGGAATGTAGGAGTGAAAGGGGATAAAAAAAGTGGGTGGTAGGTGATAGAAGGGATGGAAGATTATGCTAGGGAGTAGCCAGAAGTTAAATACATTTGAGGAAGAGCAGAGGGAAAGGAGAGAAAGAAAAAAAAATGAAGGGGGTAAGAATAGGATGGGGAGTAATATATTTAGCAACATTAACTGTGGGGAAAAAAGATTTGAAGAAAATTTCTCTGATAAGTGTCCCATTTCTCAAACATATATACAACTGAGACAAATTTGTAACAAATAAGAACCGTTCCCAAATTGATAAATGTTCAAACTAATAAGTTTTTATATAAAATTATCAAAGCTATTTATAGTAATGTGGACAAATTCTCTAAATAACTATTGACTGGAAAAAGCAAATTATAACAGTTCTGAGGTACTACCTCATACCTCTTAGATTAGCTAATAAGAAAGAAAAAGTAAATGAAAAGGGTTAGAGCAGATGTGGGAAAAAAAAGAGACATTTATACACTGTTGTCAGAATTGTGAACTGATTCAGTAATTTTGTTGAACAATTTGGAACTATGCCCAAAGGAATATAAAATCATGCATATCCTTTCACGTAGCAATACCACTACTAGATCTGGATCCCCAAAGAGATATAAAGAGGAAAACTACACACACACACACACACACACACACACACAACACGGACGTGTACATACACACATATATAAATAAGCATACACACACACAAATTTTTATAGCAGAGAAGTAGAATGTTTCCCAGAACTTTCCTGGGAGCAGAGAATTAAATATTTATGGCATGCCCATCAATTGGATAATGGCTGGACATGGTGTGAATGTAATTATGATGGAATATTATTGTACTATAAGAAATGATAAGTAGTATAACACAGAAACACCTGAAAAGTCCTGTATTGGATAATGCAAAGTGCAATGAGCTGTGTACAAAGTAACAGCAATACTGTAAGATGGTAATCTGTGAATGGCTTAATTATTCTCAGGAATACAACAATCCAAGAAAAGTGTGAAAGGCATATAATAAAAATGTTATCGAGGGCGGAGCCAAGATGGCGGAGTAGAAACAGCTCGTCCAAGCCTCTCTGCCCCCAGATTCTCCACAAACTATGTAAAAAAGGACTCTGAAGAACTTCTGGAGCCCCAGCACCCACAGAACGACACAGAGAAGCTAACCTCCCACTGAGAACAGCCCAGCACCCTGCAGGAAGGACCAGCGCAGCAGTCTGGGAGCCGGCAGCACGCTGTGCGCAGAGCTCAAGAGCCGAGCCGAGCCCAGGTCCACGTGAGCCGAGGTTTTAGCCCCAGGGCGGCAGGGCCAGCAGCCGGCTGGAGGAACCCCAGAACACCAGGAACTGTGGCGACCCCAGAATTATCAACATAGACTTGCCTAGGACAAAGTAAGAGGTTAGTGTCCTATGGACTTTGGGACCTGTATTTGGGGAATGCGTCAGGTCCCTCCCCTGGGGGCTAGAAGCCGCTGAGGACAAACGCCATTTTGTAGTTTTCAGAGGCAGCTCCGGCTCCCAGCCTACAAATCGTGGGGAGATCCAGCGATCAGTCTTGGGGGGTAATCGCTCTTGCTTTAACCTCCCTGGATCTGGATTGTGATCTAGGGTGGAAGTTGTGGGTGGGTTTACAGCTTGCCAGAAACGGAAGTTGCCCCCCACACATTCGGGATGAAAATTCTTCTAGCTGGCCTTAAAGCCATAGTGTGGCAACAAGCCCAAAAGTCAAGCAATTAAGTGGCAACATGCCAAGGCAAAGGAAACAGAAAAATGCAACCCTAGACTCCTATTTTGGGGGCATAGAGCAGGAAAAGGACTGCGAGGTCAGAAGTCCTGCTCCAAAAGCCCCAGGGGAAAACATGAGCGGGTTGCAGGCCATAGAGGACCTTAAGAAGGACTTTAAAAATCAAATAAGAGAAGTGGAGGAAAAATTGGAAAGAGAAATGAGAAGGATGCAGGAAAAGTATGAAATGAGGGTCAACAGCCTGACTGAGGAAAACAACACCTTAAAAAATAGACTAACTCAAATGGCAAAGGAGGCCCAAAAGGGCAATGAGGAGAAGAATGCCTTAAAAAGTCGAATTTGCCAGATGGAAAAAGAATCTCAAAAGTTCACTGAGGAGATTCATTCCTTCAGAGTTAGACTGGAGCAAATGGAAGCTAATGACTTTATGAGAAATCAAGATGCTGTTAAGCAGATCCAAACAAACGAAAGATTAGAAGGCAATGTGAAATATCTCATGGGAAAAACCACTGACCTGAAAATAGATCCAGGAGAGACAATTTAAAAATTATTGGACTACCTGAAAGCCATGATCAAGGAAAGAACCTAGAAATCACCCTTCAAGAAATTCTCAAGGAAAACTGCCCTGATGTTTTAGATCCAGAGGGCAAAATAGAGGTTGAAAGAATCCACCGATCACCTCCTGAAAAAGATCCCAAAAAGAAAACTCCCAGGAATATTATAGCCAGGTTCCAGAATTCTCAGATCAAGGAGAAAATACTACAAGCAGCCAGGAAGAAACAATTTCAATATTGTGGAAACACAATCAGAATAGCACAGGACCTGGCAGCTTCTACACTGAGGGATTGAAGGGCATGGAATATGATATTCCAGAGGGCAAAAGAGCTGGGAATGAACCCAAGGGTCACCTACCCAGCAAAACTGAGTATTTTGTTTCAGGGGAAAATATGGTCATTCAGTGGAATAGAGGACTTTCAAGCATTCTTGAGGAAAAAACCAGAGTTGAATAGAACATTTGACATCCAGACGCAAGAAGTAAGAGATGCCTGAGAAGGTAATCAGGGAAAAGAAATCAAAAGGAACTTATCAAAGTTGAACTATTTACATTCCTATATGGAAAAGCAATAACTGTGACTGATGATATATTTCTCACTATGAAAATAATGGAAGAAGGGTGTGTGGTCATATGAATACATATGTGAATGTGTGTGTATATGGTTACAGTTATATATGGATAGAGGGCATAGGTTGAATTTGTTGGGAAGGGAGAATACTCAAGGGATGAAATTATTAGGTGAGAGAGGAAAGTGGCAAGAGGAGATGGGGAGAGACATGGTAGGGTAAACTATCTCATGTAGGGGAAGTGGTTGCAAAGGAGGGGGAGAATAAGGAAGGCTAAAAAGGCAAAACCACATTCACATTGAATTTGGTTCTGGGAGAAAATGACATACATACTAAATGGGATATCTCAACCTGCAGCAGGATAGGGGGAAGGGGATGAGAGGAGGGATGATGGATGGGAGGGCATCCTTGGGGTGAGGGGAGGTTGGAAGTACCCACTATAGAAGAGGGACAGGATCATGTAGGGAATGGACCAGGTGGGGGGTGGGATGAGTGGGAGGGAATTATAAGCAGCCTTGTACAATATATCTACCATGACAATGTTTTGCATAGCTAGACATGTACAACATATACTGAATTACTTATCTCCCAAGAAGGAATGGGAGACAAGGGAGGAAGGAAATGGATCTGAAATTCGAGGTCGTAACATTAAATGTTTCAAATATATATATAAATACTATTATTAATACTCTTTTGCCTATAATTGGGAGATAAGAGGTGCAGGCATTGGGACACAAAGATTCATCTTCCTCTAATGGAAAAGTTGATGGGGGTATGGGAGAGAGCAGATTGGAGGAAGCGATATCTTGTGGGACTGCTATTCTGGGAGGTTGGGTAGGGGAATAATGGGGGGAAAATGATTGTAACTCAAAATCTGGCAGAAATGAATGATGTAAAACAGAAGTTAATAAAGTATTTGTGTAAAAAAAATAAAAAATAAAAAAAATAAAAATGCTATCCATCCCCAGAGAAAGAAGTGATTATGTTTGAAAACAGAAGCATACTTTTTGAATGTTCTTAAATTTTTATGACTTTTTTGTCTATATTTTCTTTCACAATGTGATGATTTCAGTAATATTTTCCATGACTACACATGTATATTCCCTATATTGAATCACATCCCTTTTCCAATGGAAGGAGTCGGATGGGGAGGGAGAATGGGATAGAAATTGAAATTCAAACTTAAAAAAAAAATTAAAAAATTTACATGTAGCTGGGGAAAAATACTATTTTTAAAAAATAAATATCTGCCCCAAAGTGGCAGAAATAACACTAACATGAAGGCACTCTTAGTCAACAAGAAAGTATATTGATTCTACATTAAGCCAGTATTAAAAATCCATATCATGGCACATGTCATTTATTTCCACTTAATTCCAAGGTAAATAAAAAATCAAAACTGAAACTCATTTTAGTTATGACTAAGTCTTTTTGATATAAAAATGCACAATATTTTAATAAGGGTTACTGAAATTCTGTAATGAGATCAACATATAATTAAGATAGTAAGAGGTACTAAGGACACAGGAAACATAATCTTCTATAAGTAAGAATACTCAAATTTAGCTGGAGAAACAAAATATCCACTTATTAGTTGAATTACAATGAAATAACAAAATTATATACTTTTAATTAGCTATATAAGGTCTATAGAAATTAAGAGTAAAAAAAAGAGAGAACAAAGTGATATCTCTCTTAGGAGGGAGTATTCAGGAAATCTTTCCTGAATTAATGTTGAACCTGAAGGTTAAAGGAATGACAAATTAACTCCTGGATCTTTGCAGGGTCAGTTCAAACAGATCTGGAACGTCACTTAAATGTGTGTGTGTGTGTATATATACATATATATATATATATATATATATATATATATATATATATATATATATATATATATATATATATTTGACAGTGAAAAAAAGCAGCAGCAGCAACAAAAACACAAAACAACTCAGCACCAAAAATCTTTAAGTGGACCAGTAGAAGCATTGTTAACTTATTTTTATGTGATTTTATTCTAATAAAAGGGAAAAATTAGGTAAGCTACAAAATTATTGTTGCATTTGAGAAGTTCACTCATTTTTTTCTCATTTATTATTTGTTGGACTACATCTCAAACAGTAGGAAGGACAATTATCTGGTAATATTGTTTTAGTGAAAAAAAAGTGAAGTATTCTTTAGAGATCAGAACAAAAATTACTGAGTTGCTCCATCTTCTTCACTTATTTCCCTTTCTTTGTGTATGCAGAATGTTTGGTTCTTCTCATTCTTAAATGATTCACAATTTCTCTGTCTTTTTCTTCTACTAAAAAATTAGAATATTTTAATATTTATCCTTTATTAGGGAGACTTGATCATATCAGCCACACTATTTTTGGTTAATTAATAATTAAATATCTGAGAGTCCAGCCCAGGAAGTGGCCGAGGGTGTCTGGACAGGACGAGCACAGATCATGTTGGGTCTACACAGTACAGACTTAAGAGCAGACAAGCAGACTAAACCAGAGAGAGAAAAAGCCACAGCATGCAGATGTACCAAGGATGAATTGCTATCATCTCACCTTCATCTCATGAAGGGACAAAAAGGGTCATTGGAGCCAGGTAGGAAAGTCGGGCCCCCAGGGCAGAGAGCAGCTTCTCTGGCTGCATTCGGGCCCCAGCATGGAAGGTTAGAAACTGCCTGCCTGTATAATACAGGGGGTGGAATGGCAAAGTAAATTCTACCTGCTCTGATCCTTCCATCCTCCTTAATGAAGCAGAAAACCCAAAGATAAGTCTCCCACCCAGATTGAAATCCAAAGTTAATGGAAATAGCCTTAGGCTTGAGAGTCTCCAAGAAGGGGTGTAACTGAGACAGCCAGGAATCTGAAGAGAAGAGAGAGGGAGGGGTCCCAACAAGCCCCACCTCACCTCACCAACAAGAGCCTACTTATAGCCCAGGGGTATAGAGGAAGAAATCTGAAGTGGTCAGACTCACCCCCCCCCAATCATCTACATTCCTCACTGACTTCCCTGACTTAGCCATAAACTAGCCAGCCAGAGGTATTCAAAGTCAATGATCAGGCCCTAAATTCATAGCCTGAGAAACTAAGAAACAGGAAGTCACAATGGGAAGGAGGGAAGCTGAGAAGGAGAAGAGGAAGGCAAGAAAGTCCATTCAAGCATACCATGTAGGGCAAGAACAACCAAATACACAGGACAATATAGATTCTATATCCACACCTGAGACCATAGAAGAAAACATGAACTGGTTTCAAGCCCAAATAGGATTCCTGGAGGAGCTTAAGAAAAATTTTAAAGACCAAATCAGGCAGGAAGTGACGAACTTGGAAAAAGTCTCAGTGAAGTAATGGGGAAAATACCTCCCTAAAAAAGGAACTTCAGGGGGGCGGAGCCAAGATGGCAGAGTGGAAACAGTTCATCCAAGGCACTCTGCCCCTGGATTCACCCCAAACTATGTAAAAGGGGACTCTGAACAATGTCTGGAGCCCCAGCATCAACAGAAAGACACAGAGAAGCTAACCTCCCACTGAGGATAGCCCTGCAGCCCTGCAGGAAGGACCATCAGAATAGCCCTGGACCTGGCAGCTTCTACACTGAGGGATAGAAAGGTATGGAATATTATATTCCAGAGGGCAAAAGAGCTGGGAATTAACCCAAGGGTCACCTACCCAGGAAAACTGAGTATTTTGTTTCAGGGGAAAATATGGTCATTCAGTGGAATAGAGGACTTTCAAGCATTCTTGAGGGAAAAAACAGAATTGAATAGAAAATTTGACATCCAGACACAAGAAGCAAGAGATGCCTGAGAAGGTAATCAGGGAAAAGCAATCAAAAGGAACTTATCAAAGTTGAACTATTTACATTCCTATATGGAAAAGCAATATCTGTGACTGATGATATCTTTCTCACTATGAAAATAATGGAAGAAGGGGGTGTGGTCATATGAATACATATGTGACTGTGTGTGTATATGGTTACAGTTATATATGGATAGAGGGCATAGGTTGATTTTGTTGGGAAGGGAGAGTACTGAAGGGATGAAATTATGATGTGAGAGAGGAAAGTGGCAAGAGGAGATGGGGAGAGACAGGGTAGGGTAAACTATCTCAGGTAGAAGAAGCAAGGGGAAGTGGTTGCAAGGGAGGGGGAGAATAGGAAGGCAAAAAGGCAAAACCACATTCTCATTGAATTTGGTTCAGGGAGAGAATGACATACATACTAAATGGGATTATCTCAACCTACAGCAGAATAGGGGGAAGGGGGATGAGAGGAAGGATGTTGGAAGGGAGGGCATCCTTGGGGGGAGGGGAGGTTGGAAGTACCCACTATAGAAGAGGGACAGTATCATGTAGGGAATGGACCAGGTGGGGGTTGGGATGAATGGGAGGGAATTATAAGCAGCCTTGTACAATATATCTACTATGATAATGTTTTGCATAGCTAGACATGTATAACATATACTGAATTACTTATCTTCTCAGAGGGAATGGGTGACAAGGGATGAAGGAAATGGATCTGAAATTCGAGGTCTTCAGATTAAATGTTTCAAATATATATAAATACTATTATTAATACTCTTTTGCTAGTAATTGGGAGATAAGATGTGCAATCATTGGGACACAAAGATACACCTTCCTCCAATGGAAAAGTCGAAGGGGGTATGGGAGAAAGTATGGGAGAGAGCAGATTGGAGGAAGGAATATCTTGTGGGACTGCTATTCTGGGAGGGTGTGTAGGGGTAAAACAGGGGGGAAAATGATTGTAACTCAAAATCTGGAAGAAATGAATGATGTAAAACAGAAGTTAATAAAGCATTTGTTAAAAAAAGGAACTTCAAAAACTAACTGAAGCCCATAATTTGCTAAAAATTAGAAACAATCAAACTGAAACTCAGAACTCTGTGATGCAGCAGGAGTCAATCAAACAAAACAAGACGATCAAAAAATTGGAAGAAAATGTAAAATATCTCACTGGAAAATTAACTGACCTACAGAGCAGATCCAGCAGAGACAACCTAAATATTGTGGGTCTACCAGAAAGCCATGATTTAAAAAAAGCAGCCTAGACAATATCCTCCAAGAGATTGTCAAAGAAAACTGTCCTGAGGTCCTGGAATCAGAAGATAAAATAGCTATCAATAGAATTCACCGGACTCCTCCTGAAAGACATCCCAAATTGAAAACTCCAAGAAATATAGTAGCCAAATTCTGGAATTACAAGATTAAAGAAAAAAAAATTCTACAAGCAGTCATATAGAAACAATTCAAATATTGAGGAACTACAGTTAGGATCACACAGGACTTAGCAGCTTCTACATTAAAAGAGAGGAGGGACTAGAATTTGATATTTCATAGGGCAAGAGAGCTAGGACTACAACCAAGGATTAACTACCCAGCAAAACTGAGCATAATCTTTCAGGCAAGGAGATGGCCATTTAACGAAATAAGGGACTTCCAGACTTTCCTGATGAAAAAGCCAGAGCTCAATGGAAAATTTGATCTCCAATTACAAGACTCCAGAAACACATAAAAAGGTAAACAAGGGAAACACAGACTCACACATGCATAAGTGCACACACCCAAACCCACAAACACATGCTAATTACTTGGGATGGAACAAGAGCAAAATGTTCACATCTCTATATGTGGAGCTTATAACTGTGAATATTCAAAATCTTTATGATTATCATGATGTTTAGAAGGGTTATACTTAGATAGAGGGTGTGGGTATGAATGCACTAACCTGGAGTCTAAAAAAAAAAAACTATTAAGGGGATCAAAGGGACTGTAATGGGAAAAAGGAAAGGATGAGAAAGGAAAAGGTAAAATATGCCATCTGAAGAGACATCAAAACACACTATAGAAGAGGGGGAAAAAGAGGGAAAGGAACATCATTTAAACACTATTCTCACTGATTCTGGTTCAAAGAGGGATCAGCTTAATCAGAGAAGTTTAAGATTCTAATGTGAATAGACACATAAATTCATTAAATAGAGGAAAATGAGGGAGGGAGAGGAGCACTGTTTGAAATTTACTCTCATTGGTTTGGAATCAAACAGGGAGTAATTTACTCTGATAAATATAGAAACTTATTGTGTCCTAGAGATAGTGGAAGGGTAAGGGGTGGGGGGTGAAAATGAGTAGACTAAAGGGGGGATTAGAAGGGAGGGAAATAGTAGTAAGGGGAGAAGGTGGGTTAAGAAGGGGGGTCACTGGGTGGGAACACTGAGGGAGGGGGTGGTCAAAAGGGAAAACTTCAAGGAGGGGAAGGGAGAAGGAAGAAACAAAAACATAAACAGGGGAGGGAATAGGATGAAGGGGAAGAGACAGATAGTCTTTATTACTGTGAACATGAATAGGATGAACTCTCCCATAAAACAGAGGCAGATAGCAGAATGTTTTAAAAACCCAAATCCTACAATATGCTGTCTACAAGAAACACATTTGAAACAAAGGGATACCCTCAGGGTAAAGGTAAAAAGTTGGAGTAAAATTTATTATGCCTCAGCTAAAGTAAAAAAAAAAATCAGGGGTAGCAATACTTATCTCAGATAAAGCAAAAGCAAAAATAGATCTAATAAAAAGAGATAAGGAAGGAAACTATATCCTACTAAAAGGCACCATTGAGAATGAAGCAATATCACTACTTCAAATATATGCACCAAGTGGTATAGCAAGTTACAAATGCTGGTGAGGATGTGGACAAATTGGAAAACCAATACATTGTTGGTGGAGTTGGGAACTTATCCAACCATTCTGGAGAGCAATCTGGAATTATGCCCAAAGGATTATAAATAATTTCATACCCTTTGACCCAACAATACCACTTCTAGGGTTATATCTCAAAGAGATCATAGAAGTGGGAGAAAAACCCATATGTACTAAAATATTTATAATAGCCATTTTTGTGGTTGCAAAGAATTGGAAACTAAAGGGGTGCCCATCAATTGGGGAATGGCTAAACAAGTTGTGGTATATGAATGTAATGGAATATTATTGTGCTATAAGAAATGAGGAGGTGACAGATTTCATAATTACCTGGAGAGACTTATACAAACTGATGCTGAGCGAGAAGAGTAGAATCAGAAGAAATTTGTATACAGTCACAGACATACCATATCTGTGATGACCAATTATGACAGACTGGACTCTTTTCAGCAATGCAGTGATAAAAGTCAATCCCGAAAGACTGAAGAAAGAGAGAGATGTGCCATCCAGAAATATAACTAGAAAGAACTGAGTTTGAATCCTGATGGAAGCAAACTAAATGATCTTTTTCTTTTCATTGTTTGGTTTTATTTCTTCTTTACCATCTTTCATCACATCTAGTACAATATGCCTTTGTAATTGGAATAATGTCCAATATGAATGTATTTGCAGATCCTATACTGGACTATATGCTGTCCTGGGGGGGGGGGGGAGGGAAGTAAAGGAAATTTGAAAATCAAGGAACTATGTAATTGAATCTTGTTAACTGAAACTAAACTAATAAATTAATTAAAAAATAATTTAATATCTGTATTATATTTAAAAAGGCAGGTACAGAATGTCTTCTTTCATCGTTTGTGTTAATTGAAGTGAATTTTTGATGCTCATTTCTAAGTTTTCTGCAGTAATACATATTTGAAAAAAAAACTTGTTGATTCTCATGAAAGGAAAACTTTAAACAAATTAGGCAAAAATATGATTTTTCATGTGGTTTCCAATTTAATTGTGAATTTATGACAAACATCATTTGCAAATGGTGTGTTGAATGTTTTTTGAACCTCAACATCATGACTCATGTTGTGAGTTTCCAATGAAACCTAAATCCAGGATTAGTTCTGAATATTATTAGGTACATTTTCCCACTTAGAAGTCTAAGCATCACCCTTGAAGCTGTGCATTTACATTCCATAGAGAGAGAATACATTTTTCATTTTTCTGAAGGTGAAAAACTGAATTCTACCATCTGTCCATTGGGATGCCAGAGAAGTAAGCATGTGGTAGTCTTTCCTACTTAAGTGGGATTGTAGCCCATTATTTCCCCACCTGGAAGATGTTTTGCTATAATTGCACATTCACAGTGATTTAGTAGAGAGTGCTATTTTCTTATTCCTGACTGAATGAATTAATAATCTTTTTTCCACTAAATGTGAAATCCTTTTCTGACTGGGGACTAAATCTTTCACTGAGTGAGGGTTGGAAAATGATGCTGCCTTAGTACTTGGTGAATATTTAATATTTTGTTTTTTGTTTTGTAAATAAAACTTCTTGCCTTAAGTTAGAGTCAACAACATTAGTTACAACTCATGTGAAATTAAACGAGCCACTGTACTTCTCTAATCTTTTGTTTCCTAAGTAATAAATAAGAGAGTTTGATTAGCTGATGTCTAAATCCCATTTGTCTCTAATATTCAATTATCCAATGATTCTATTTCATCAAGGGTATTTCCAGTGACTAAGTAACCTACTTTGGCAGACATTTTATGATCACATTAAACATATTTCCACATTACGCATGTTGTGAAAAAAGAAAGAGAACAAAATCAAAAAACCATAAGGGAAATAAAAAAAGAAAATAATATGCTTCAATCTACATTCAGACGCTATAGTTCTTTCTCTGGATATGGATGTATTTTCCAAAAAGAATCTTTTGGAATTGTTTTGCATCCCTGCACTGCTCAGAAGAGGTAAGTCTAAAAAGATTAGTCATCTCAAAAGGCTTTTGTGTTCTCCTGGTTTTGCTCATTTCACTCAACATCAGTTCCTACGAGTCTTTCCAGGTTTTCCTGAAATCTTCCTGCTCCTTATTTCCCATACAACAATAGTATTAATGTACCACAACTCTTTCATCTATTTGCCAAGTGACTGGCATCCTGAAAATTTCTAATTTTTTGCCACCAATAGGGCTGCTATAAATATTCATATATATGGATCTTTTCCCCTTTTTTATGATGTCTATGGTACATAGTCCTACTAGTGATATTGCTGAGTCAAACGATATGCACAGGTTTATTGCCCATTGGTAATAGTTCCAAATTGCTCTCTCGAATGGTTGGATCAAGTCCCAACTCAACCAATAATGAATTAGTGTTCCAATGTTCCCACATGTGATCCAAAATTTATCATTTTCTTGTTTTGTCATGTAAGCAACTCTGATAGGTGTGATGTGGTGCCTCAGAACGGTTTTAATTTACATTTTTCTAATTGATAGTGACAGTACATTTTATATGACTATTAGTGAGTTTTAATTTATTCATCTGAAAACTGCCTATTCATTTCCACTGACCACTTATCAATTGGGGAATGACTAAATTTCTTATAGATTTGACTGAGTTCTCACCATATAATTTGGAAATGAGCCCTTTAGAGGGGGTGTAGACAAGATGGCAGCATAGAAGTAGAAAGACTCTGTGAGCTCCCACCATAACCACCTTAAATATATATAAAATATGACTCTAAAAAACTTTAGAGCAACAGAACCCACAAAATGACAGAGAGAAACAAATCTCCAACTTAATGCAGCATCAGGCTGGTGGGAAGGGTACACTGCAGCTCACTGGAAGTCAGGACCATCCTTGTGTGAGCATGCAGGTTTAGCCCCAGGGTGGCCCCAACCAGCAGTGGTTAGAGTGGACTGCAGGAGAGTGGATCACTAGCAGCAATGGCTGTTTTCTGAATTATCACACCAAAAATGCCAAAGACAAAGTAAAATGTCAGCAAAGAACTCTGTTGGAGCTAGGGGAGACAGCACAGTCCAGCCCCTACCCTGGGGGTCAAAAGTGGCAGAGATGCAGAGGCCCCAGAGCCATCTCTGTGTGGCTGCTTCAGAGTTCCTGGTTTGCAGGTTGTAGGGGGACCAAGTGACCATTCAGAGGGGTAATCACTCTTGCTTTGACCTGCCTGGATTTGGATGGCTGCCTTGTATAGATATCCTGGGGTGTGTGAGAAGGTGTCAAAACCTGTGGAGGCTTCAGACAGGGCATCCAACTAATGTCTCTGGCAACTGCAAAAACCCCAGTGATTTGGGGCAAAGGTCTCCTCTATGGAAGCAGAGTTCTACTGTGGCAAAGAGCTCAAAAGTCAAGAAATTGAGTGGCAACATGAGCAGGCAAAGGAAGCAAAGCAAGCACAGCTGTCAAACCTTAGATTCCTATTTTGGGGACAAAAAGAATCAAAACCTTGAATAGGAGGAAGACAAAAAAGTAAGAACTCCTACAACAAAAGCTTCCAAGAAAAATATGAACTGCTTAGAGGCCATAGAGGATCTCAACAATGAGTTTGAAAACCAAGTAAGAGAAGTGGAGGAAAAATTGGGAAGAGAAATGATAATTATGTAAGAAAAACATAAAAAGTGACTCAACAACTTTACTGAAGAAAATAAAACCTTAAAAATGGACTAACCCAATAGGCAAAAGAGTCCCAAAAAGCCAATGAGGAGAAGAATGCTTTAAAAAGCCAAATTTTCAGATGGAAAAAGAATTTTAAAAGCTCACTAAAGAAAATAATTCCTTCAGAATTACACTGTTGCAAATGGAATTTTTGACGTTAGGAGAAATCAATATACTATTAAACAGATCCAAAAAAATAAAAAGAGAAGGAAATGTGAAATATCTCAGTGGAAAAACCAATGACCTGTAACATAGATCCAGGAGAGATAATCTAAAAATTATTGGACTACCTGAGAGCCATCATCATAATAAGAGCCTAGAAACCATCCTTCAAGAAATTATCAAGGAAAAGTGCTCAAGTATTTTAGAATCAGAGGGAAAAATAGAAATTGAAAGAATTCACTAATTCCCTCTTGAGAAAGATCCCCAAAAGAAAACGCCTAGGAATATCAAAGCCAGGTTCCAGAGTTTGTAGATCAAGGGGAAAATATTACAAGTATGCAGGAAAAAATAATTTGAACATTGTGGAAATACAATCAGAATAACACAAGGCCTAGTAGCTTCTACATTAAAGAACCCAAGAGCTTGGGATATGATATTGCAGAAGTCAAAGGAGCTATGATCAAAACCAGGAGTCATCTTCTCAGAAAAATTGAGTATCGGGGGGTGGAGCCAAGATGGCGGAGTAGAAACAGCTTGTCCAAGCCTCTCTGCCCCAAGATTCCCCACAAACTATGTAAAAGGGGACTCTGAACAACTTCTGGAGCCCCAGCACCCACAGAACGACACAGAGAAGCTAACCTCCCGCTGAGGACAGCCCAGCAGCCCTGCAGGAAGGACCAGCGCAGAGGTCTGGGACCTGGCAGCGTGCAGAGCACAGAGCACAGGAGCCAAGCAGAGACCAGGTCCCTGTGAGCTGAGGTTTTAGCCCCAGGGCGGCAGGGCCAGCAGCTGGCTGGAGGAACCCCAGAACACCAGGAGCTGTGGAGATTCCAGAATTATCAACATAGACATGGCTAGGACAAAGTAAGAGGTTAGTGTCCTATGGACTTTGGGACCTGTATTTGGGGAATGCGTCAGCTCCCTCCCCTGGGGGCTAGAAGCCACTGAGGAGACATGCCATTTTGTAGTTTTCAGAGGCAGCTCCGGCTCCCAGCCTACAAATCGTGGGGAGATCCAGTGATCAGTCTTGGGGGGTAATCGCTCTTGCTTTAACCTCCCTGGATCTGGATTGTGATCTAGGGTGGAAGTCGTGGGTGGGTTTACAGCTTGCCAGAAATGGAAGTTGCCCCCCACACATTAGGGACGAAAATTCCTCTATCTGGACTTAAAGCCACAGTGTCGCAACAAGCCCAAAAGTCAAGCAATTAAGTGGCAACATGCCAAGGCAAAGGAAACAGAAAAATGCAACCCTAGACTCCTATTTTGGGGGCATAGAGCGGGAAAATGACTGTGAGGTCAGAAGTCCTGCTCCAAAAGCCCCAGGGGAAAACATGAGCGGGTGGCAGGCCATAGAGGACCTTAAGAAGGACTTTAAAAATCAAATAAGAGAAGTGGAGGAAAAATTGGAAAGAGAAATGAGAAGGATGCAGGAAAAGTAAGAAATGAGGGTCAACAGCCTGACTGAGGAAAACAACACCTTAAAAAATAGACTAACTCAAATGGCAAAGGAGGCCCAAAAGGGCATTGAGGAGAAGAATGCCTTAAAAAGTCGAATTTGCCAGATGGAAAAAGAATCTCAAAAGTTCACTGAGGAGATTCATTCCTTCAGAGTTAGACTGGAGCAAATGGAAGCTAATGACTTTATGAGAAATCAAGATGCTGTTAAGCAGATCCAAACAAATGAAAAAAGTAGAAGGCAATGTGAAATATCTCATGGGAAAAACCACTGACCTGGAAAATAGATCCAGGAGAGACAATATAAAAATTATTGTATGACCTGAAAGCCATGATCAAAGAAAGAACCTAGAAATTACCCATCAAGAAATTCTCAAGGAAAATTGCCTGATGTTTTAGATCCAGAGGGCAAAATAGAGGTTGAAAGAATCCATCGATCACCTCCTGAAAAAGATCCCAAAAAGAAAACTCCCAGGAATATTATAACCAGGTTCCAGAATCCCCAGATCAAGGAGAAAATACTACAAGCAGCCAGGAAGAAGCAATTTCAATATTGTGGAAACACAATCAGAATAGCCCAGGACCTGGCAGCTTCTACACTGAGGGATCGAAGGGCATGGAATATGATATTCCAGAGGGCAAAGAGCTGGGAATGAACCCAAGGGTCACCTACCCAGCAAAACTGAGTATTTTGTTTCAGGGGAAAATATGGTCATTCAGTGGAATAGAGGACTTTCAAGCATTCTTGAGGAAAAAACAGAATTGAATAGAAAATTTGACATCCAGACACAAGAAGCAAGAGATGCCTGAGAAGGTAATCAGGGAAAAGAAATCAAAAGGAACTTATCAAAGTTGAACTATTTACATCCCTATATGGAAAAACAATCATTGTGACTGATGAAATCTTTCTCACTATGAAAATAATGGAATAAGGGTGTGTGGTCATATGAATACATATGTGAATATGTGTGTATATGGTCACAGTTATATATGGATAGAGGGCATAGGTTGAATTTGTTGGGAAGGGAGAATACTCAAGGGATGAAATTATGAGGTGAGAGAGGAAAGTGTTAAGAGGAGATGGGGAGAGACAGGGTAGGGTAAACTATCTCATGTAGAAGAAGAAAGGGGAAGTCTAGCAAGGGAGGGTTAGAATAGGAAGGCAAAAAGGCAAAACCACATTCTCATTGAATTTGGTTCACGGAGAGAATGACATACATACTAAATGGTATATCTCAACCTGGAGCAGAATAGGGGGAAGGGGGATGAGAGGAGGGATGATGGATGGGAGGGCCTCCTTGGGGGGAGGGGAGGTTGGAAGTACCCACTATAGAAGAGGGACAGGATCATGTAGGGAATGGACCAGGTGGGGGGTGGGATGAGTGGGAGGAATTATAAGCAGCCTTGTACAATATATCTACTATGATAATGTTTTGCATAGCTAGACATGTACAACATATACTGAATTACTTATCTCCCAAGAAGGAATGGGTGACAAGGGAGGAAGGAAATGGATTTGAAATTCGAGGCCGTAACATTAAATGTTTCAAATATATATATATAAATACTATTATTAATACTCTTTGGCCTATAATTGGGAGATAAGATGTGCAGGCATTGGGACACAAATATTCATCTTCCTCTAATGGAAAAGTCGATGGGGGTATGGGAGAAGGTATCGGAGAGAGCAGATTGGAGGAAGCGATATCTTGTGGGACTGCTATTCTGGGAGGATGGGTAGGGGAATAATGGGGGGAAAATGTAACTCAAAATCTGGCGGAAATGAATGATGTAAAACAGAAGTTAATAAAGTATTTGTTTAAAAAAAAAAAATAATTAAGAAAAGAAAAATATGTATTGGTTCAGGCCATGGGAGTTCAAGAAGGATTTTGAAAACAATGTAAGAAGTGGATAATTGGGAAGAGAAACACAATGATGTGAGAAAATCGAGAAAAGGTCAGCTGACTAAAGAAAATAACAGCATTAAAACAATTAATGGCAAAAGATGACTAAAAATCCACTGAGGAGGATTGGTAAAAGACAAGTTTGCCAGATAGAAAAGGAATTTCAAAAACTCACTGAGAGAATAATTCTTTCAAAATTAGACTAGAGCCAATGAAAGCTAATGACTTTGATGAGAAATCAAGATACTACAAAACAGATGCAAACAAATGAAAGAATATAGGTAATGTTGAAATATTCTATTGGAAAAAGATCGGAGAGATCATTGAGCAGGTATTGATCATCCCCAGAGTGGCTGCCAACACAGTTTGTTAGATGCTTTTGAAAGGAAAGCAACTCAAAATGGGTTAACAGCTTATTTAATAATTCAAACATATTATTTACCTAGTTCAGGGGGAAAAGGTAGAGAATCTCCTTAACTTCAGAGACATAGGAGATTGAAACAGACGGGCTTCTAAACTGTCCAACCATTATCAATACTAAATCGCAGTTAGAGAGGAAGCATTAACATCTGGGTTCAAGTTGGGCTCTCAACAGCTTCCCAGAGTCTCATCTTGTCAATTACACAACATTCTTCAGTGAGCCCCAAAGAAAAGCCTCTTATCAGGGTTTATATAGCCTTTTCCTGGCTCAGAGAAAGTAATAATCTTTCTCAATGACTGTTTAATCACACAGCATCAAGGTGGTGCCATTCTGTAAAACCAAGCCTCTCACCACAGGCTGCATGTGACCACATTCAGCCTATTGGGGCAGAGTATACTTTCAAATTAAAGAAGGTTCTCAGAAGTCATCTAATAAGCCAGTCAAGATAAGATATAGATAGTAGATAAATAGATAAAAAAAGAACCTAGAAATCATCCTTCAAGGAAAATCGTCTTGATATGCTAGAACCAGGCGGTGTAGCATCAAGGACCCCAACATCCCCAGGGTGGCTGCCAACACAGGTTCTTAGATCTGCTTTTCAAAAGGAAAGCAACTCAAAATTGGTTAACAAGCTCACTTTAATCAATCAAACACATATTACCTAGTTCAGGGGGAAAAGGTCAGCACCCCGAACTTCAGAGTATACAGACAGATGAAACAGATAGGCTTCCAACTGTCCAACCATTATCAATACCAAAATCACAACTACCAAAGAGGGAAGCATCAACATCTGGGTTTTCAAAGCTGGGGGGCTCTCAACAGCTGCCCAGAGTCTCATCTGGTCAAATCACACAACACTTATCAAAGTGAGCCCCAAAGCAAAGCCTCCTATCAGCCTTCTCCTGTCTCAGAGAATGTAACAACCTTCTTGACCCACTGCCCAATCACAAAGTATCAAGGTGTGGGCTTTCCTGAAAAACAAGAATGTGATTGTGCAAATTCCTGAAGAAAACCAGGGATGCCAAGTGGTAGAAATGATAAAGGACAGCATTCCAGTCCTTGCAGTGAGGGGTAGAATGGGAGAAAAGATTTACAGGCATCTACATAGATTATAGATAATCTTCATCATGATAAAGAATATTTATGATT
>WOXC01002067.1:0-25906 GCA_011680675.1 Gymnobelideus leadbeateri
CCTGTTTACCTTGTCCATCATCTCTTTTTTTTAAACAAATGCTTTATTGACTTCTGTTTTACATCATTCATTTCTACCAGATTTTGAGTTACAATTATTTTCCCCCTCTTTTTCCCCTACACACCCTCCCAGAATAGCAGTCCCACAAGATATCTCTTCCTTCAATCAGCTCTCTCCCATATCTTCTGCCATACCCCCTTCGATTTTCCATTAGAGGAAGGTGAATCTGTGTCCCAATGCCTGCACATCTTATCTCCCAATTACAAGCAAAAGAGTATTAATAATAGTATTTATATATATATATATATATATATATATATATATATATATTTATATATATTTGAAACATTTAATCA
Organism: Gymnobelideus leadbeateri; assembly: GCA_011680675.1. Classification (NCBI taxonomy): domain Eukaryota; kingdom Metazoa; phylum Chordata; class Mammalia; order Diprotodontia; family Petauridae; genus Gymnobelideus; species Gymnobelideus leadbeateri. The sequence goes on from WOXC01002067.1 coordinate 357, forward strand.
TAAGACCTAGAATTTCAGATCCATTTCCTTCCTCCCTTGTCACCCATTCCCTCTGGGGAGATGAGTAATTCAGTATATGTTGTACATGTCTAGCTATGCAAAACATTACCAGACAGATATATTGTACAAGGCTGCTTATAATTTTCTCCCACTCATCCCACCCCCCACCTGGTCCATTCCCTACTTGATCCTGTCCCTCTTCTATAGTGGGTACTTCCCACCTCCCCTACCCGCAAGAATGCCCTCCCATCCATCATCCCTCTTCTCACCCTCCTTCCCCCTATTCTGCTGCAGGTTGAGATATCCCATTTAGTATGTATGTCATTCTCTCCCTGAACCAAATTCAATGAGAATGTGGTTTTGCCTTTTTGCCTTCCTATTCTTGCCCTCCCTTGCAGCCACTTTCCCTTGCTTCTTCTACATGAGGTAGTTTACCCTACCCTGTTTCTCCCCATCTCCTCTTGCCACTTTCCTCTCTCAACTCATAATTTCACCCCTTGAGTATCCTCCCTTCCCAACAAATTCAACCTATGCCCTCTATCCATATATAACCGTAAACATATATACACACATTCACATATGTATTCATATGACCATACACCCTTCTTCCATTATTTTCATACTGAGAAAAGGTTTCATCAGTCACAGTTATTGTTTTTCCATGTAGGAATGTAAATAGTTCAACTTTGATAAGTTCCTTTTGATTTCTTTTCCCTGATTACATTCTCAGGCATCTCTTGCTTCTTGCATCTAGATGTCAAATTTTCTATTCCACTCTGGTTTTTTCCTCAAGAATGCTTGAAAGTCCTCTATTCCATTGAATAATCTTATTTTCCCCTGAAACAAAATACTCAGCTTTGCTGGGTAGATGACTCTTGGGTTCAGTCCCAGCTCTTTTGCCCTCTGGAATATAATATTCCATCCTCTTCAATCCCACAGTGTAGAAGCTGCCAGGTCCTGGGCTATTCTGATTGTGTTTCCACAATATTGAAATTGTTTCTTCCTGGATGCTTGTAATATTTTCTCCTTGATCTGGGGATTCTGGAACCTGCCTATAATATTTCTGGGAGTTTTCTTTTTGGAATCTTTTTCAGGAAGTGATGGATGGATTCTTTCAACCTCTATTTTGCCCTCTGGATCTAAAACATCAGGGCAGTTTTCCTTGAGAATTTCTTGAAGGGTGATTTCTAGGTTCTTTCCTTGATCATGGCTTTCAGGTAGTCCAATAATTTTTAAATTGTCTCTCCTGGATCTATTTTCCAGGTCAGTGGTTTTTCCCATGAGATATTTCACATTGCCTTCTAATCTTTCATTTGTTTGGATCTGCTTAACAACATCTTGATTTCTCATAAAGTCATTAGCTTCCATTTGCTCCAGTCTAACTCTGAAGGAATGAATCTCCTCAGTGAACTTTTGAGATTCTTTTTCCATCTGGCAAATTCGACTTTTTAAGGCATTCTTCTCCTCATTGCCTTTTGGGCCTCCTTTGCCATTTGAGTTAGTCTATTTTTTAAGGTGTTGTTTTCCTCAGTCAGGCTGTTGACCCTCATTTCATACTTTTCCTGCATCCTTCTCATTTCTCTTCCCAGTTTTTCCTCCACTTCTCTTATTTGATTTTCTAAGTTGTTCTTAAGGTCCTCTATGGCCTGTAACCCATTCATGTTTTTCACTGGGGCTTTTGGAGGAGGATTTCTGACCTTACAGCCCTCTTCCTCTTCTATGCTTTGATCCTCTTTGCCCGCAGTGTAGGAGTCTAAGGATGCATTTTTCTGTTTGATTTGTTTCCTTTGCCTTGGCATGTTGCCACTCCATATGGCAAATTCAGCTTTTTTGTTTGTTTTCATTTCACTTTTATTTGCACTCTAATGTCATATTTACTCCCGTGCCATAAGCTTTTGTTTCTTCAGTTTCTTCTGGGATATCTTTTTCTTTTGAGCAACTTCCTCTTCTGGTTTAGGAACAATTTGTTCCTTTTCAGTAAGTATCATTTCAATATGGCAAGGAGAACTCATGTATGGCTTGATTCTACCATAAGCCCTGTAAGTATGTCGTCGCATTTTGGGAGCCTTGTTAACCTGAATATGCTCACTGACAAGAGAATCGACATCCAAACCCTTAAGTTCTGCATTGCTCTCTGCATTTTTAAGCATATGCAGCAAGAATTCAGCACTCTTTTTGGGCCACTGACCCTGTGTCCAACCCCACTGCTTAGCCTGGGCACACCTGCCAACTCCACCATTATATCGACGGAAAGAAACACACTGTTTCTTCAATGTGACATCCTTCAAATACTTGGTAGCTTTGCGGATATGCATGCCCTTGATAGCTTGGGCTGTTTCACGGGTGTTCTTGAGGTGGACTCGGAGATTTGAACCCCTTGACTTGCATCATTCTGTGGGGTTTTCTGAATCAAGAGAATACCTCACCATTTTGAATGATTACCTAGGACGGCTCCAAATTCAGCTTTTTAAGGCATTCTTCTCCTCATTTCCTATTTGAGCTTCTTTTGCCATTTGCGTTAGTCTATTTTTAAGGTGTTATTTTCCTGAGTCAGGCTGTTGACTCTCATTTCATACTTTTCTTGAATCTTTCTCTTTTCTCTTCCCAATTCCCACCCCCCACTTCTCTTATCTGCTTCTTAATGTCCTCTATGGCCTGTAATCAGCTCATATTTTCAGTTGGGGCTCTTGGTGCAGGACTTCTGACCCCACAGTCTTACCACTGTACCATGCTTTGGTCCTCTTTGCCCCCAAAATAGGAATCTAATGTTTAATTTTTCTGTTTATTTTGTTTCCTTTGCCTAGGCATGTTGCCACTCAATTACTTGACTTTTGGGCTTTTTGCCACTGTAGGACTCTGTCACCAGCCAGGGGAGCTTTTGTTCCAAACACTGGAGTTTTCTCAACTTCTGGAGGTATTAATTGGGTGGCCTCAATGAAGCCTCCACACACTCTGGCAAGCTGGTCACACACCCTGAGACCTCCACCCCAGACTGCAATCCTCATCCAAGAAAGGTAAAGCAAGAGCAATTAACCGCAGACTGGATCCCCCTACAGTTCACAGGCCAGGAGCTAAATCGTCAACTGAAGCTGCAAAATGGTGGCTGACCGAAGGCTTTTCAGCAGCTTCTCACCCCCAGAGGAAGAAGGTGATGCGTTCCCAAATACTGGTCCCAAAGTCCATAGGGCGCTAACCTCTCAATTTGTCCCAGGCATCAATGTCTTGGTTATTCTGAAAAAGCCACAGCTGCTGGTCTTCTGGGGTCCCTGCAGCTGGCTGCTGGTCCAGCTGCTCTGGGGCTAAAACTATGAATCACTCAGTCCTGGGCTTGGCTCCCAGTGTGCTGACATGGCTGCTCCCTGCCTAGCTGCCAGGCTGTCTTCAGCTAGACATTAGCTTCTCTGTGTTGTTCTGTGGGTGCTGGAGCTCCAGAGATTGTTTAGAGTCCCCTTTTACATGATTTTGAAGTGGTATGGGCTGGAGCACCATGGAAGTGCTGTTTCTACTCTGCCATCTTGCCTAATTTTCATTCTTGATGTCTTGTTTGAATAATTCTTGGTTGCTCATAGAGTTATTTGCTTCAATTTGGTTGATTCTAGTTTTTAGTGAATTATTTTTTTCGGTTAGTTTTTGGAGTTCCTATTCCATCTCAAACGTTTTTCTTTTTAAGGAGCTGTTTTCTTCATTGTAAGGTTTTTCTAATTTTGCAACTTTAATTTTAAAGGTATTATTCATCATATCTTCTATCTCTTTAATTTGGTTTTCAAAGTTCCTTTTGAGGTCATCTAGAAATGCTTTCTGTGCTTGAGATGAGTTCCATTTTGAGGCTTCTGGCATGGGTGTGGAGTCATCACTGATTCCCACTGAATTTGTTACCCCATTCTCAAAGTAGTAAGACTCCAGAGTCTTTGTCTTTGCAGCCTGCTTTTTGCCTATTTTGAGGATGGGCCCTAGCCACACCCATCCTCTAGGTTCAAAAGCCTTTGCTATTTAAGGTTTTGCCCTGGGGCTATTATTACTATGTTTTCAAGGTCAGAGGGAGTGATTGGAGCAGCTAGGGTTCACTCTGCCATCCTGGTCTGTGGAAGTCCAGATAGGGGCTTTTGAAATTTCTGGTCTATGGATTGGTAGTCCCAGGAGTAGCTGCTGCCCCTGCCAGGGGCCCTGCATTTGATTCTTACTTTGCTCTGTCCAGTCCCAGCCCTGAGGTGATAGGTCTGGCAGTGACCCTTGTGGTTGGTTGTGTCCACTTACCAGCATGTTGATAAGAGCTTGTCTGGGCCTCTGGGCCTATGGCATCTGTCCCTCTGTGCTACCCAGGGTCAACTTCCAGGCCTCTACTCTTCATATGTTTTTTATTGATTCCCTTGATATTCTTGACCTTCATTCTCTTAGATAAATTTTTCTTCCTCTTTTTTTCTAGTTCTATAAAAAAGTTGTTGGTAGTCTGTCACAAAATTAAATTAATAAATTAATTGTATTTTAATACAATTAACTAAACAAGTTATTGTATTTTTTATTAAATAGGTTTGGTCTGCCATTGAGCAATTAATGATTCTACAATTATTGGATTCCTTTATATAATGAGTATTTTTGAAACTGTATTCATGATTCCTCTGTGAGTCACTGAAAATCAGCTTTCAAATATTTCATATTATCTGCACTTGTTTCAAATATGAACAAACAGCATAAAAACTCAGATTCTAAAATCTCACTTTAATGATGAAGAACCAGCTAAGTGGCGCAGTGAGTGGAGCATCGGCCCTGGAGTCAGAAGGACCTGAGTTCGGATCCTAACTCAGACACTTAACGCACACACAAACAAAAACCTAGCTGTGTGACCTTGGGCAAGTTACTTAACCCCAATTGCCCTCCAAAAAAATTATGAAGAACCCGAAGAAGGCAACCACCAAAAGGCTCTTAGAAAATAGGAATTTTTCAGAGGCCATGGAAGATCTAAAAAAATGGATTTAGAAAATCAAGTAAGAGAGGTAAAGGAAAAATGGGAAGAGAAATGAGAGTGATGCAAGAAAATCATGAAAACCAGTCAACAGCTTGTTAAAGGATACCCAAGAAAATACTGAAGGAAATACCACCTTAAAAATAGACTAAGCCAAATGGCACAATGAGGCCCAAAAAGCCAATGAGGAGAAGAATGCCTTAAAAAGCAGATTTGGGCAGATGGAAAAGGAGGTCCAACCAGTCATTGAAGGAAAAAAAATTCCTTAAATTTATAATGGAGCAAATGGGATCAAATGACTTAATGAGAAATCAAGTAATTATAAAACAGAATAAAAGGAATGAAAAACAAAGAAAACAGTGTGAAATATCTCATTGGAAAATCTACAAACCTGGAAAATAGATACAGGAGAGATAATTTTAAAAATTATTGGACTGCTTGAAAGCCATGATAAAAAAAAGAGCCTAGAAACCATATTTCAAGCAGTTATCAAAGAAATCTGTCCTGATATTCTAGAACCAGATGGAAATAGAAATTGTTAGAATCCATCATTTGCCTATGAAAGACACTCATAAAGGAATTCTCCTAGGAACATTGTAGTCAAATTGCAGAGTTTCCACGCAATGGAGAAAATATATCATGCAACCAGAAAGAAACAATCAAAATATTGTTGAAACACAAGATTTAGCAGCTGCTACATTAAGGATAGAATGGCTTGTGATATGAGATTCTGGAGGTTAAAGGAATTAAGATTAAATCCAAGAATCATCTACCCAGAAAACCTGAGTATAATATTTTATAGGAAAATGGATATTCAATGAAATAGAAGACTTTAAAGCATTCTTGATGAAAAGACCAGAGCTGAATAGAAAATATGACTTTCAAATACAAGAAAAAAGAGAAGCATGAAAAGGTAAACAGGAAAGAGAAATCATAAAGTACTTATTAAAGTTGAACTCCTTACATTGCTACATGGAAAGATGATAATTGTAATTCATGGGACCTTTCTCAGTATTAGGGTAGTTGGAGGAAATATAGATGAATAGATAGATAGATGGATAGATAGATAGATAGATAGATAGATAGATAGATAGATAGATAGATAGATGGTACAGGGTTGATTATAAAGGGATAATATCTAAAAAATTAAATTAAGCATTAAAATAAGGGTATATTGGGAGAAAGAGAAAGGGAGAGGTAGAAAGGGGTAAATTATCTCACATAGAAGAAGCAACAAAAAGTTTTTTTTATATAATGGAATGGAAGAGGTGGGAGGTTAGAGGGAATGAGTGAACCTTTCTCTCCTCAAATTTGGCTTAAGGAGGGAAGAATGTACACACTCAATTGAATATCTTACCCTGTAGAAAGATAGCTGTAAGGGGTTAAGGGGGAGGGAATAAAAGAAGGGAGGGCAGATTGGGGGAGAGGTAGTCAGAAGCAAACTAAAAAGGGACAGAGTGAAAGGAGGAAATAGAATAAGTGGGAGAGTGAGGTAGGATCAAGGCAAATACAGTCTTTCACAACATGACTATTATGGAACTGCTTTGCATGATTATACATGTATATCCTAGGTAGAATTGCTTGCCTTCTCAATGAGGGTGGGTAGGGAGGAAAGAAGGGAGAGAATCTGGAACTCACAGTATTAAAAACAAATGTCAGAAATTGTTATTATGTTCACCTGGAAAATAAGATGCACAGGCAATGGGGTTCAAAATTTTATTTCGTCCTACAGGAAAGTGCAGGGGAGGGGGAGATAGAGTGGAGGACAGACTAGGGGAAGTGGTAATCAGAATGCATGCCATATTAGGGTTGGAGGAGGGAAGAGGTAGAGAGAATTTTGGAATTCAAAATCTTGTAGAAATGAACGTTGAAAGCTAAAATAAATGATTTAATAAAAATGGATTTCTTTATGCAAATGTATCCATATGCTTATTCTTTGAATTAAATTCAAATGAGAGGAAAATCCAAGTGAAGCTACCAACAGCCTCTCCTTACTTCCCTTTTCATTATATAAATACATCATTGCAGGACTCATTTATGTGAGGTGATTTCCCCATTCTTTTCCTTCCTTCTACCATCTCCCAGTGTAGTCCTTTTCACTATGCTGTCTTTCTTTTGAAATCATCACAACAAAACCAAACCAAATGCAGGGTCTCCATTTAATTGGACTCCCTTCAAGAACGAAAACAATGATAAAATTCAGAGGAGTTGCATCTATCCTTTTTCCATATATGAATGTGAATAATTGCTTTTATTTAATCCCTCACGATTTCTCCCTTATATTTACCTTTTTATTCCTTTCTAGTGATCTGTGTGTGATTGTTAAATATTCTGTTCAGCTCTAGTTTTTTTTTTATTAAGATTGCTCAAAAGTCTTTTATTTCAACATATCTTTTCCTTTTACTATAAGATCATGAACAGTTTTGCTAGATAACTTATTCTTAGTTTATTCTTAGCTCCTTTGCCTTCTGAAATGTCATATTCCAATCCCTCCCACTCTTTATGGTGGTAGCTACTACATCTTAAATGATTATACATGTGGTTGATCCGTATTTGTATTCTTTCTTACATATTTTCAGTAGTTTTTTCCTAAAACTGGGCATTCTACATTTTTATTACAATTTTTAATCTTGCCTTTTTATTATTATTATTATTATTGATGGTCTTGGTGTTATTGATTTTAATGTACCCATTTCCAACTTTAAGGAGTTTCGTAATGTTTTATTACTTTATTTACAAAGTGTTAACTTGATTTTCATAACTTTCTTGCACATCTCTCATTTCTTTAGCAATTTTTATAAAACTCATTTTATTAAAATATTAACATTCTTTAAACATATTACTTCAATTTTCCCAAGTATTCTTTTTTACTTCTGTCAGGTTGTTTTTTGTTTGTTTGTTTGTTTTAGGATTCATTTACCAATGTTTTCAAGTCATTTACTTCTGTGTTTGGGTGTTGGTTTTCTCTGTCACTGTGGTAGCTCATTTTGTTTGAATTCCTTTCATGTCTATTCATTTTCCCAACCTATTTATTGACTTCAGACTTTGTGTTAGTGTTGGGTTCTGCAAAGTACTTGGAATTTGGTATGTCAAACCTGATCTCTTTCTGTAAACCTTTTGTCTTTTCATATCTCAGTCTGGGTACCTGCAATTTTCCTACTGCTTTTAAGGTTATATGAACTGGAAAGAAATGTATTCCCTGTCCTCCTGTTCTGAGCTCTGGAGTTTCCTGACCTGGGTTTGCTTCTATTTGGTTGTATAGGGTTCAGATTCAGTTGACTACTACTGGACTCAATGACTATAAGCCTGTTGGGACATTTTACAAATTCAGAGTGAACTATTTAGAATCCTTTTGTTTTTGGTTTCTTGCTCTGGTTATTCTGCTGCAGTCTTAGGTGTGGGGTTAAGGTTTAAAGTGAGTTGTCTAGGGAATTTCCAGGAGCCAAGATGGTAGAGAAAGCAGTAAATCATTGTGGCTCTGCCATATTCACCTCCAAACAACCATAAAATCAGACCCTAGAACAAATCCTGGGGCAAAACATCCAGCAGAAAGATGAGGTGGAGCAGTCTTGTAGCTCAGTAAACTTGGAGGATCAGCAAAAATATCCATCTTGAAACGTGGAGTGGAATAATAGACAAACCGAGACCACTGAGGCAAGAAAAAAGAAAAAATTTATTACGAGTTCGAACCCGGGTCCCACCATACATTTTAGATGGAGGACCCCGAGTGTCTCCTCGGGTGCTTTTTTATACAATTATGAGGGGAAAGCAGGAAATATTGAGCTCACTGATTGGCTTAGTGAGACTCAGCTAACTCTTAGAGACAAGGAGTTGTCGGGAAATGATTGGCTAGCAGACTTAGTTGAGTCTTGGAGATAGAGGCTTGATGCCAACTTCATGGGCTATAGGGGAGGGGGAGAGCAAACAGGTGCCAGGTGGGGGCAGTTGAGGCAGTTGACTCAGTTCCCGAATCTTATAGGTCAACATGACATTGTGGTTAGGGTTGGGAAAGCATGCATTCTTCAAGAAAAAACAAGGTTATTCTATAATCTCCTGAGGTTTGGCCCTATTTCATATTTGGCTCCATTTCACATCTCACTTGAGTAAAAGTGGAGTGTATTCCAAAAAGAGGAAGCATCCCAGTTAGCCAACAGCATGATCCAGCTGGTGTGTGCAAAACCACATGACTATATGTGACTCATTGTAGCTTAACTCGTGCTGAACTGGAGATGGCTAAGTTGGCTGGTGTGGGCCTGAGGCCAGATGAGGTCTTTCTTTGTTTCCTCGGGGTTACACTGAAGCTTATAGTATAAGGTGTGGGGAATGGGTGGTCTGGTCACTGGAGGTCTCCTCCTCCTTGAAGGCTGTGCTAGAGAAAGGGTAAGTTCAGTTGCTAGTGGATGCCACCAAACCAGCAGGGGATCCTAAGCCCCAGTGTGGTGGTACAGGGAAATGCCAACACAAGGACCCATCTCCCCCACCTCCACCCAATGCCCCTTAGCATAGCCATGGAAACAGGCAGACACCAGCTCCAAGAACCACCACATGTTTCCACATGTTTCAGTGTTGCTCTGGGAAAGCAGGAATCTTTGACTGGACCTCCACATGCTTCAGCATAGTCCAGGGCAAATGGGCATCCTTTGTTATGACAAGAAAGTATGACTGAAATCCATGCACTTCAACACAGATGAATTGTTAATGTATAGTCAATGGAATGGAAAGCACTTTCTTCCCCATTAATAGGCCTATGTGACCTGCTTTGAACCTGAGTCATATGGAAAGCTGAGTGACATGAGTCTATGTTACATGGAGTCTGTGTTGGGAGGAGCTTGCTGAATGGGTGGAGCAGGAAATGGGAGACTGAGGTGGAAATGAGAGAGAGCGAGGAGGCAGAGAGAAGTAGAGAAGCTAACATGAGTGACAGAGGATGATTTTGCCTAAGGAAAATTGTTTCTGGGGAGACCTGATGGAGAGAAGACTTGGGGATGGTGGTGCTTCCTGCATTGGTAATTTGTACCAACTTCTTTATTATCATGCTCGATTTGGCTTTCTGGTATATGAATAAATATCTTGGTTTTGTCTTCAAAGATGAGACCATATTATATCTCGTAATTCAAACCTGGAAATACACCTGCATATTCATAGAAGCTGTTTTGAGCATTGCATTGATGATATAATAGCCCACAGAAAACAGGCATACTGCAGGAGCCAAACCTCTATGGACTTCAATGTAGCCCTGAGGAATTGCAAGAAAACCTCACCTGGCCTCAGCTAATGCCAGACAATACCACTAGGATACCAGCTTATTGTAAAGTAAGCTGACAGACACCTACAGCCTCCATCAGTGCCAGCAACCACCACCACCTCCCCACACACAAAGACACACACACAACTACCTCAACAGAGCACCAGACAGGAACGTCCCCTGTGGGCCACAGGACAACATTAGCACTGCACCGGGTAAATAGTCAGTGTATGTAGCCACTGGCACAAGAAGTATGAGACAGAGCTACTTCTATCCTGGGAGCAGAGATCAAATTTAAAAGAAAGGGAAAAGATTAAAAAAGAAAGAAGAAAACAACAAAAACAATAGCAAAAAAAGGATCTGATGATAGAAATGTATCATGGTGACAGGGAAGATCAAGACGCAAAATCAGAAGAGAACAACAATGTCAAAATACTTATGGGCAAAGCTCCAAAGTAAAATGAGGAGTGCTCTCAAGCACAGAAAGAACTCATGAAAGTGCTCAAAAAGTACCTTAAAATTATATAAGAGAGGTAGAAGACATTTGGAGAAAAGCAGTGAGAGTGATGCAAGAGAATTATGAAAAAAAAGAGCTAATAACTAGGAAAATTACTTAACATAGAATTAGTGGGGCAGAACTGAGATGGTGGAGTTAAAGCAGGGACTCACCAGAGCTCTCTCACAAATTCCTTCAAATACCTCTAAACAGTGAAACTGAACAAATTCTAGAGCACCAGAACCCACAAGGAGACAAAATGTGCCATATTTCCAGAGAAAGACAACCTGGAAGGTCAAAGGGAAGGATCTGTTCCACCTGGGTGGGAGAGGAGCAGAGACTAGCACATGGGCTGCACCTGTACAGACTGGACCATAGCAAAGTTGGATCACATGCCAGTGAGCTGAATCACTAGCAGCAGTGGTAATCCCCAGATCTCTGAGGATAGTAGGAAGGCCTGTAGGAATTAAATGAGAGAGAAGTGCAACCTTGAGCAGGGCTTGCTGCAGCAACAGCAGGAAAAGCTACTCCTGGGGCTATCAGCCCACAATGTTTGAAAGCCACCTATTTAAAATTCCAGGAGCCAAGGTGGCTGAGTAAGTTGTTCTCACCCTTCCTTGTTGACCATGAAAAACCCAGAGAATATTGACCCAGGAAAAACCCTGGAAGTGAAGACAGCAAAAAGACAAGGTATAGCAGTCATTTAGCTTACGAGACTAGGGGAATTAATGGGAAAGATCTGTCTTCTTGTGGCAGAAGGGGACCAGTACAGAATGGGAGGATCCTGGTAAGCCAGCAGCAAACCCCAGCTCTGTGGACCAGCGGGAAGTCCTGAGCCCCAGGGTGGTGTCTCTAGCAGGACCCTCCACACACATTTGTAGAGCAGTGGGAATCAGCAGACACCAGTGCTGATGGACATACACCAGAAGCTGAATCTATTTATGTTCTAGCACAGCCCTAGGGGAGGAGGAGACCTCCAGTGGCCAAACCACCCATCCCCCACCTCATGCTACAAGGTTCAGTGTAACCCCAGGGAAACACAGAAAGAACCCAGTTGGCCTCAGAACATATCAACCAGATTCAGTTCAGCATCAGGTAAGCTAAAACATTATGTAGCTTCCAGCTGCCAGAACCAGAGGCCATACTAAGGCATAATAAGCCAGTAACCAGGACCTTTTTCCCCACCATAAGAAGCATGGGACAGAGCACTGTGTGCCCAAGAAGGAGACACTTTAAAAGACAGAAAAAGGAAATCACAATAAGTTAAAAGCAAATTAGAAAAGCAAAGGCCATTTACTATGGGGACAGGAAAGATAAAAATATGAATTCAGAAGAGGACTGCATTGACACTACATACATATCTGAAACTTCAAAAGGGAATATGAACTGCTTTCAAGTCAAAAAAGTATCCTTGGAAGACTTCAAGAAGAACTTTAAAAATCAAATTAGAGAGATTGAGGAAAAATTAACTACATTATTTAACTACATTAAAAATACAATTGAGAAAGTGGAAGAAATAATTCTCTGAAGAAAAAAAAAACTTAAAAAGCAAAATTGTCCAAATGGAAAGAGAGGTACAAAAGCTAACTAAATAAATCAATTCATTAAAAATTAGAATTGGACAAATAGAAGGTGATGACTCTATGGGGCATCAAGAATCCGTCAAATGAAGTCAAAATAATGAAAAAAAGAAGGAAATATAAAACATCCCATTGGAAAAAATAAGAGCCTGGACAATATCTTCTAAGAAATCATAAAGGAAAACTGACCTGAGGTCCTAGAATCAGAGGGAAAAATAATCATTGAAAGAATCCACCAATCACCTCCTGAAAGATATACCAAATTGAAAATGCCAAGGAATATTATAGTCAAATTCCAGAATTATCAGCTGAAGGAAAAAATACTGCAAGCAGCCAGAAAGAAACAATTCAAAGATTGTAGAACTACATTCAGGATCACACAGGACCTTGAAGATCCCACATTAAAAGATCAGAAGGCCTAGGTGGCGCAGTGAGTAGAGTGCTGGTCCTAGAGTCAGAAGGACCTGAGTTCGGATCCAGCCTCGGACACTTAAAAAACACAAACAAAAGCCTAGCCATGTGACCTTGGGCAAGTTACTTAACCCTAATTTCCCTCCAAAAAGAAAAAGAAAAAAGATCAGAAGGCTCAAAATATTATATTCATAAATCAAGGAGCTTGGATTATAACCAAGGATCAACTACATAGCAAATTTGAGGATAATCTTTCAGGCAAGGAGATGAACATTCAATCAAATAAGTGACTTCCAGATATTCCTGAAGAAAAAACCAGAGCTCAATGAAAAATTTGATCTTTAAATACAAGACTTAAGAGAGGCATAAAAAGGTAAACAGGGGGAAAAAAGAAACAACAAACATGTTATTCAATAAGGACAAACTGTCTACATCCCTACATCAGAAGATGATATTGTAAATCTTGAAAATTGTAACTTTACTATGATATTTTACAGGGATATACATAGAGAGTGTGAGTATAAATTAACTGATGTGATAATAAAAATGCTAGGTAAGTGATGAAAAGGGATTGTAACTGGAGAAGAGGAAAGGATTAGGTAGAAAAGGGTAAATTGTAAGATATGAAAAAGCACAAACATATTACAATAGAGGGTAAGAAGTGAGGGAGATGACTTTGCTTCAACTTTACTCTCATTGAATTTGGTTCAAGGAGGGAATAATATATTCAACTAAATATAGAAAATTAACATGCCCTGGGAAAAGGGAAAGAAAAGGGAGGGAGTGGTCAGAAGGTAGGGACAAAAAGGACAAAAAATAGGGAGGGGGGCTGATAGGAGAGAGGGAATACTGAGGGAGGTGGTGGTCTAAAGCCAAACTTTTTTGAGGAGAGAAAAAGAGAAACGGAGAAATGCAAGCATAAACAGGGAAGGTGGGAAATAGGATGGAGAGAAAAAACACAGATAGTTATTAATACAGTTATCCAAGAGAGTTTCAAAGATCTCATTATGAAAAAGTGCTATCTGCCTCCAGAGAGAGAACTAATGAACTCTGAGTGCAAATTAAATACTTTATTTATATTTTTTGTAATAAAACTATGTAAGTATGTTTCACATTATTTCATATTGGTAATGATATTATAGTGTGTACCTTCTCAGTGGGTGGTGCATGTGTGGGAACAGAAGAGAGAATTTCTCCCAAAACTGTAATGAATATGGAAACATGTTTCTACAAGATAGCTTATGTATAAACTATATCAAACTACCTATCATTTTCAGAAGAGAGGAGGAGGGGGAAGGGAGAAAAAAATTGGAACTCAAAGTCTTGTAAAATGAATGCTGCAAAATTTCTTGATATTTGATTGGGAGAAAAAATTGAATACCATTTAAAGAAAAAAAAATAAAAGTATTTGAAGAATTGTCCTATGAAAATAAAAAAGAAGTTAGTTTCCTCTCTGCACTTGGACTCAGAGTTCCAAAACTAAGTGTTGGAACATATTCCTGGCTCATGAACGATTATGGTTCTTTTGCTGAGTGCTCCTAGAATGGTGATCTTGAACTGGGTAATGAGTGACTAAACTTCTTGCTGGCATCCTTCTTTTTAACAGAGCAGATTCAGTGTCCTGTGGCATCTCTTTCTAACATATTGCTTTTAATTCTGGTCATTGGTCTCATCTCCCTTACTGTCATTGAGCAATAGAATGATTATCATCAATGCCTATGGCAATGCCATCACTGCCTCTGCTATTGCTGCTGCTACTGTGTTGCACTACTGGCTCTCCATTTCCCCAGTGTCCACATACATTTCTCTCTCTCTCTCTCTCTCTCTCTCTCTCTCTCTCTCTCTCTCTCTCTCTCTCTCTCTCTCTCTCTCCCCCCCCTAAATAATCCTGGGTGGAGGAAAAAATATTCCCTATAACTTTACTTGGCTTTCTACATCAGAATTCACTATGGCATATATTTTAAGGTTGTTGTGGAGAAAGTGTGTTTAGTGAGCTGGGCAAAATTACTGACTCTCACTTACCATCTTGATTTTACCTCTCTCCAATTTTCTTCGGGTTAGTAATACCCAGTTAATCACCTAGAAGCAATAGGTGGAGCCACTAGAGAAGTAGATTTAATTCAAATTCAGGAAAAAAAAAAACTTCTTTTAATTAATGCTACCCATAAGTGGGATGACCTGCTGTGGTGGGCACAAGTTTGCTCTGAACTCTAGAAGAATCGTGTGATTATAGGCTCCTACATCTAAAGCTTGAAGGAGAATTAAAGACTACCTAATATAAATGTCTCATTTCATATGAGGAACTGGAATGCAGAGCAGTTACTTGACTTACCCATATTTGTGCCAGCAATTAATTGTAGAATCTGAATTTGAACACAAGATTTTTACCACTCAATTTCCCATGACAGTATAACAAGCTGAACAGTATTATGTTGAAATACTTATAGAGAAAACAGCTATGTTTTTTATCTTTCACTCACATGATCCAAATTAAATTATTAAAAAAAAACATAATAGTCTAGAACTTAAATACTTACAAAGATTAAATAAACTACATCAGAAATAATGCAAACATAAAAATAAAGGAATTTTTAATTGATTTTAAGATACCAATCAATATTTCAATTTTTAATAGAACTTTTAAGGGTCAAAATAAACAAGTTATATAAAATCTATCTTGATATTATTTAACAAATGCATTGGAGTCTATCTCTCTCCAAAGTTCTTGGGGGAATTACATTTCCTATATTGCCAAGGATTGAATTTCCAGTTTACAGATGTGTCTTTGGGCAGCAATGGTGTTAGTATCAAGAGTGCCTGAAAAACTACATAACCAGATGCTTTATTCTGAATTAAAAATAAGAGCAACAACAATTAAGTCTTGCATTTGAATCCTGCTTTAGACTTCTCTGGACACATTTACATGTTTTGTGCCATTTAGTCTTTAAATTCATTTAACCCTGGAGGTAGGCAAAGCAGGGATTCTTATCTCCATTTTGCAAGCTAAGAATTTAAGATACCAAAAGTCAGTTTATATGGCTAATAAATATATATAACCAAACTGTCTTTCAGCACTTCTAGTCCAATTTTCTTTATGTTTTGCCACGTTTAAAAAAATGAAGAATTATATGTGTTTTAATCTTTGGATTATTGGTATTTCTGGCTACACCTTTCAAAAGAATGAGCTTATTTTTCACATGCCTATTTTTAACTACCTAGCATTTAATTTAGTATCTGGGATAAAATGAGAAGAAACAACTAGGTATGTGTTAGAGAAGTTGTGCTGAATTATCATATTGATGATAGCATATCCCACACAAGAACTGGGGGGAAGAGGGGGTAATAGCAAGCACAGAAATAGTTCAGAACTTGTCTAAGCTACTGAATAAACTTTTATTAGCTATTTAGTTTATTTAATAATTTAATTTAATATTTAATACTTTAATTAATACTTTATTAATTAATTCCAGTCTGTTAAGAAACAGAACATGTGAACTCCACAACTGGTGAACTCCTGGCAAGGCACTAATGACTATATAAGTAGAGCCCAAGGACTAGAGACAGCAGGAACTGAGAAGAAGACTTTTGTGTAGGCATAGTCAAGGAGAAAACTTGTGGTATCCTGGCACTCAGTTTGTCTGCTCTATCGGTGTTCATGTTTGTTTATGATACTTTGTCCAGAAAACTTGGGACCTTACTGGAAGCCCTGAAATAGTATTTTCTGTTTGTATGTGTACAGAAGAGCTCAAAGGGGGTTTTGGAGGTCCTAGGAGTTTACTGATGATTTGTACTGACCTCATGGACTTTTTGGGGAGCTATGTGTTGATTTCTATGTTGATGATTTGTGTTGTGTTCTCAGACCTTATTGGTGGGTCTGAGTTGATTTCACAGGCAGAGAGTGAATTGATGATGTTATAAGAATTATTGTGGCTCTGTTAAGCTTTGTCTTCCCAAAAACAGGAAACATGAAGCACTTCAGGTGGACTGGACACTGTGAACTTCAATATGAAACAGGAACTGGACAAAGAACTGGACGAAGAGCTAGACAAGGAACTGGGAGCTGACTGCCTTTGAATACAGGTGACAGTTGGGGCTGGGACCATGAAAGAGGAAACATGGAAACTGAGAGCCAGCCTTGAGTCAAGCTGAAAGAAGACTTTACTTTGATACTGTGTACTGACTGAGAAGATCGTGATTTACTTGTGATCAAGGGGTGGATGGCCTGTGCATTTTCCACTACCCTTAAGAGGATATTCAGTAGTGACTAATGATTGAGTAGTGATTAATGATTGAATAGTGACTGATTTGTAACTTAGTGTGTCCCATGAGTAGAGGACTTTGATTATTGTATTTCCTGACCCTTAAGCCTCCCTTAAGCCTCCTTAAGGATGATTGAATGATGGAGTTACTAAATGATTGTACTTTTTTGAAAACTATTGTGACCACTTTGGTGAAAGCAATGTGACCATTTTAGTGTTAAGTCATTGTGAATGCTATGTTTTGATTGTGATAAGTTGTAACATTATGAATGCTGTACTTTGCTTTACTGTGAATGTTTTGCTTTGATTTGTTCTAGAATACGTAGAGTGTTCACTGTACTGTGTAATCAGAACCTTAAAGCTGTTCACAGTAGCATTCTTCTGGAAAGCTGCTCAAGCTTGGCTTTTTTTTGTGGGGGTGGTAAGGAGGAAGGGACCCACTATCTTTCTGGTACACATATGAATATTCTTTATATAATATTTATGAAAATTTATTAGACCATTATTTTTTGCAATCATATAAAACTCTTCACATGGTAAAATAATCAATGTGATCACTCCTCAGTCTCATTCATTTGTTCAACATTCTTTTTCTGCCCCTTAAGTGTTAGTTCAGAATCACACAAAATGTCAGAGTTGGAAAAATAAGTCTCACTAATGATATAATCCATGCTATCTCTACAAAAGTATCATCAGTCCAACATGTGAATTAGTTACCCATCTGGGCTTTCTTTGAAGACTTCCTGTGATGAAGAAATTACTACTGTCTTCTTAGGACATCTATTCTACTTTTGGATAGCTATAATTTTTAGACAGTGTTCCTCCTTTCTTTCAAGGCTAAATTTATTTTTGTATCTTGACCTATTGTTCTGAATACTTTCTGCTGGGTTCAAACAGCACAATTCTAATCCGTCTTCCACAAAACATTTTTTAAAGTACTTAAAGATATCTTTAATTCCCCTCCCCTTAAATTTTCTCTTCCAAATATCATCAGTTTGTTCAACCTATACCCAAAAAGTACAGAATTAAGGTCCTACATCATTCTGATTTCTTTCTTCAGGACAGATTTCAGCTTTTCAATAACCTTTCTAAGTAGTAGGGCCTATAACCAACTACAACACTCCAGGTGCAGTTAAGACAGAATACAGTACCCTGGGTATATCATCTCCTTGTTCTTAAGGGCAATTTCTTTCAATACAGTTCAATATTTTTATAGTTTTCTTTTGTATCACAATATCATATATCTGCTTCCCATTAACGTTGCAATTCAAATTGCTGTCTAATTATGATATTCCCCATCTTACACTTGTGAAGTTCACTTTTGAAGTTAACTGTAATACTTTATGTTTATTCTCTAAAATGTCATTAGTCCAGTGGTATATACAGTCAATATTTTTTAGATTCTGACTTCTGCTCAGTGTTAGCTAGACTTTCAAGTTCTAGGTTTGCTTTGAGTCCTGTCCTGTCCTCACCTCACCTCTCCTATTCTATCCCATTCTATCTTGCCCTGTTCTGTCTCATTCTATTCTTTTTTTCCCTCCAAAACTTTCCTCTCCCCTTCCATCATCTTCTTTCCCCCCTTACATTATCTCTTCTTTCCTCTACACTTCTTTCATTTTTGTCTTTGCTTTATACTTAAAATTTAACCTGATTTCTCCACCTGTCCTAAAACCCATATCTTCCTATAAACTTTTTCTTCTTCTTTTTTTAAGGGAGGAAGGCAGGACAATTATTGGGATTAAATGACTGCCCAAGGTCACATGGCTAGTAAGTTTTAAGGGTCTGAGGCTGGGTTTGCTCTCAGGTCCTCCTGAATCCAGAATAGCTGCTCTATTCACTGTGCCACCCATCTGCCCCAACTTCCTTATTTCTTTAGAGTGGACCAACATTTTGTGATTACATAGAATCACAAACTTGGTAATATTTCTTGCCTTTCCTGTTTCACTCATATTTATCTTCTCTCTATTCCATATCTAATTACCATATTCTTAGAATATTAGACCAGCCTCTTAATTGAGTTGTGCACTTGTAGTGCCAATGCCATATTTAGCACGCCCATGATCATGTTAATGAATATGACTATAAGTATCTCATGGTGTTCGATCACGAAATATACCAGACTCCCCAGGTAAAGAACAGAACTGAAGCATCTATTTAGACACCAGAAAACCCAATCCAAAAACCAGTAAGCCAATTCCATTATAGTACAAAAGATATTTAGAAGCCATAAAAACACTGAGAGCCAGGCCATCCTGTTAGCCTTCCAATAAACCAATACAAGATACATATTTACTCAGAAAACTCTCTATCTCTTTACCTGAGCCCCTCTGTCCCCCTCCTTCTAGCTAGCTCTGAACACCAGCTTCCTGTGGGGTCTACTTCTCTTCAGCAAACTCCTCCCATCACAGGTTCCATGTGACTATATTTAGCCTATTAGGGAGAAGAGTTTATCTTTAAAGCAAGAAAGCTTCCTGGGGGCTCTGCTGAACCCTTCAACATATTCCCTCCTTCACAGGCTCCATGAGATTACATTGAGCCTATTAGGAGGCAGAATTTACTTTCAAAGCAGGGGAGGTCTTCAAATTTCCTTCTAGGTCTATTAAGGAACAGGGAAAATCTCCAAATTTTCATTCCCATTACAGCACTTCTAGACTCTCTCCTTTTAATTTACCCTCTATACAATAACAAAAATAATAAAGGTATGAAAATAACACTACTCAGTTCTAATTTTTGTAAAGATAACAATAACTTAGAAATATGTATATTTCTCTTTCTTCTACTATACTATTTTTAAAATTTATTCTTTTTTTTTTTTGGAGGGCAATTGAGATTAAGTAACTTGCCCAAGGTCACACGGCTAGGTTTTTTTTTTTGTTTATGTGTGCGTTAAGTGTCTGAGGCCCGATCCGAACTCAGGTCCTTCTGACTCCAGGGCCAGCGCTCTACTCACTGCGCCACCTAGCTGCCCAAAAATTTATTCTTTTTCAAAAGCTTTATTAATTTCTGGTTGACATCATTCATTTCCACCAGATTTTGAGTCATCCCACTTAACACTGGTCCTATTCTCTATTTTGATCCTGTCCTTTATCAAAAGAAGGTGCTTCCAACTACTCCCCCACCAGCCTGCTCTCCCTTCCATCATCACACCTCTCATCCCCTTCCACCCTACTCTCCTGTAGAGTGATACCCTATTTAGTTTGTATGATATTACCTCCCTGAGCCAAATTCAATGAAAATAAGGTTGACCCATTCCCTTTTGCCTTTCTGTTATTTCCCTCCATTGTAACCATTTTCCCTTGCCTCTTCTATATGAGATAGTTTACCCCCCTTCTGTCTCTCCCCATCTTCTCTCATTATATTCCTCTCTCACTGCTAAATTTTACCTTTAAAGTATCATCCATTCCTATTAAATTGGTCCTGTGCCCTCTATCTATGTATACCTGTAAACATATATAAAACATTCAAATATGTATTCATATGCCCATAATCCCTCTGATGTAGACTATAACATAATATATGCATGTATATGTATATTTTTCTATTCCCTTCAACAATTTTCATATTGACGAAAGTTTCATCAGTTATAATTATCGTTTTTCCATGTAGGGATATAATGTTCACCTTTGATAAGTTCCTTATGATTTCTTTTCCCTGTTTACCTTCTCATGCTTCTCTTGCTTCTTGTATCTGAATGTCAAATTTTTTATTCAACTCTGGTTTTTCCCTGAAGAATACTTGAAAGTCCTCTATTCCACTGAATGACCATATTTCTCCCTGAAACGTGATATTCAGTTTTGCTGGGTAGGTGATTTTTGGTTTTAATCCCAACTCCCCTGACCTCTGGAATATCATATTCCAGGCCCTTCCATCACTCAGTGTAGAAGCTGCCAGATCCTGTGTTTTCCTGGTTGTGTTTTCAAAATACTGAGATTGTTTCTTCCTGGCTGCTTTTAATATTCTCTCCTTGATATGGGAATTCTGGAACCTGGCTATAATATTCCTAGGAGTTTTCTTTTTGGGAACTTTTTCAGGAGGTGATTTGTGGATTCTTTCAACCTCTAGTTTGCCTTCTGGTACTAAAACATCAGGGCAGTTTTCCTTGAGAATTTTTGGAGGATTATTTCTAGGTTCTCTCTTTGATCATGGCTTTCAGGTAGTCTAATAATTTTTAAATTATCTCTCCTGGATCTATTTCCCAGGTTAGTGATTTTTCCCATGAGATATTTCACATTGCCTTCTATTCTTTCATTTGTTTTGATCTGTTTAACAGCATCTTGATTCCTCATAAACTCACTAGCTTCCATTTGCTCCAATCTAATTCTGAAGGAATGATTCTCCTCAGTGACCTTTTGAGATTCTTTTTCCATCTGGCAATTTCGGCTTTTTATTGCATTCTTCTCCTCATTGCCTTTTTGAGCCTCCTTTGCCATTTGAGTTAGTCTATTTTTAAGGTGTTGTTTTCCTCAGTCAGGCTGTTGACACTCATTTCATAATTTTCTTGCAACGTTCTCATCTCTCTTCCCAATTTTTCCTCCACTTCTCTTATCTTCTTCTTAAGGTCCTCTATAACCAGCTTATATTTTCCTTTGAAGCTTTTGTTACGAGAATTCTGACTTCACTGTATTCCTCCTGTTCCATGCTCTGATCCTCTTTGTCCCCAAAATTAGAGTCTAATGTTGGATTCTTCTGTTTACTTTGCTTCCTTTGCCTTGTTATGTTGCCACTCAATAACTTGACTTTTGGGCTTTTTGCCAAAGTAGGACTCTGCCACCATACAGGGAGCTTCCTTGCCAAATGTTGGGGTTTTCTCGGCTGCAGAAGTATTAGTTGGGTGCCCTCTCTGAACCCTCCAAACACTCTGGCAAGCTGGTCATACCCCACAGGACTTCCACCCTAGACTGCAGTCCAGATCCAAGCAGGTTAAAGCAAGAGTGATTACCCCTCAGACTGGTTGCTTGGTCCCCCTACACTCTGCAGGCCAGTAGCAGAAGCTGCCATGTAGGGGCTCCATGGCCACATTCTTCAGTGGCTTCTCAACCTGGGTGCAAAAGCTGACACACTGCCAACTACTGGATCCCAAAGTCCACACTGCACTGACTTCTTACTTTTTCCTTCTCATCTATGTGTTGATAATTCTGGAAACCACTACTGCTGCTGGTGATCTGTAGTCCCTCCAGCTAGGAGCTGGTCAGGCCAGCCAGAGCTAAAACCTCTGGTTCGCATGGGGCTGGAGTCAGCTCCCAGAGTGCTGTGTTGGCTGCTCCCTGCCAGCCTGATGGGCTCTCCTCAGTGTTAGGTTAGCTTCTCTGTGTCATTTTGTGGGTTCTGTAGCTGCAAAGTTTGTTCAGAGACTACTTTTTATGTGAATTGGAGAAGGTGGAAGCTGGAGCCCCACGGATATCCTGTTTCTACTCCACCATCTTGACTCTGCCCCCTATACTAATTTTATTATAGTACCTATGCCATAGGTAAACAGGACCTTCACCATATCTTGCACACAACTGGCAAAAGAGGGTGCATTCTAGATAGTTATTTTTAAAGACACATCATTTTCCAGCTTTGCAGTCAATGGAAATGTGATGTTCCTATACATAGAATAGAAGTAAGGAGACTGTCTTCCCCCAGAAGCATGACCCCACCATCTCACATGTAGAAAGCTCCATGTTAAGTGATTTGGGCATTTGCAAAGAAACGCCCTCTTAAATGTATAAAAAATTCCCACATTTTTTTCATTCCCCCCTATTATGTCTATAACTGCCTTTTTGTTTTTGATACATAATTTTCAAAACATAATAAAATTATTTTAAATTTCTATTTCAATTGACTATCACTATGATTTCTTATGACAACAGAATTGTGGGAAAAACTCCATTTTAACATCTTCCCTCCTTAAAATCTAAGTAGTTCACACATAAAATCTTCTGATCCTTCATTTATATCTACCTTTTCCTTACCCATTCATAAATTCTCATATTTGTATTTCCAAGTTCATTTCAGCTCCAACTTTTTCAACATAGTATTTGAAAATCCTCTATTTCACTGAAGTTTTTTTTTTTTCTTTATAGGGTTTTACTTAATACTGGGGCAAATTATTTTTTGTTGTAGACCTTAGGCTAAAAAAAGCCCTTTGGCTTTTTAGAATAATTTGTTCCATTTTTTTTGTCATATTATCATTCAATCTGATAGGTGTGAGAGGTATATCAGGGTTGTTTTAATTTTCATTTCTCTAATCAATAGTGATTTAGAAAGCTTCTTCATGTGCCTATAGAAATCTAATGATTTCTTTCTCTGAGGCCTTCCTGTTTCTATCCTTTGATCATTTATCAATTGGGGAATGAATGGTATTCTTATAAATTTGACTCAGTTCTCTAAATATTTTAGAAAAGAGACCTTTATCAGAGACACTTGCTATGAAGATTCTTCCCCAGCTTTCTCTTTCTTTTCTAAACTTGGTTATATTGACTTTGTGCAAAAACTTTTTAATGTAAGCAATAGCCTTCACTTTGTGTTTCAAAATGTTCTCTATATTTTGTTTTGTTATAAATTCTTCCCTTCTCCACATATCTGACAGGTAAACTATTCCTTACCCTCCTAATTTGCTTATGTTATCACCTTTTATTTCTAAATCATGCATCCATTTAGACATTATCTTAGTATATAGCATTAGATTTTGGTCTATGTTTAATGTTTCTCATACTATGTTCCAGTTCTACCAAATTGTGAGTCCAGTAGTCTGTTCTTTACCCAGAAGCTTGAGTCTTTGGGTTTATCAAACAGTAGATTACTGTAGTCATTGATTACTGTGTCTTCTATACCTCACATTTTCCATTGGTCCAACATTTTCTTTCTTACCCCATTCCAAATAGTTTTGATGATTGCCACTTTATGATACAGTTTTAGATACAGTTTTAGATCTGATATGGCTAGGTCACCTTCCCTTGCATTTACTTTTATTAATTCTTTTGGATATTCTGGACCTTTTTACTTCTGGATGATATTTGATATTCAGAGGTATTTTGAATTTCAAGTGAGATGATGAATATAAACCATACATACATGTATACATATATACATATATACATATATAAATATGTGTATGACAGCTGTGGATATCACATATCATCTGGAAGAAAAAAATTTACATATACATAAATATACATATATATTATACTTATATACATGTGTATGCATACATATATGGAGAGAGAGAGAGAGAGAGAGAGAGAGAGAGAGAGAAGTGTAGTGTAAGATTCAGTCAATAAGCTCAATAAGCTTCTCATAACACTGGTGGTCAGGTTGCTGTGTAGAATAATAAGAATAAAAATAATATTTTAAAATTTGGAAATTTTAGTACTTTGTATTATGTAAAAATATATGTATATACAAAGATGAAGGCATTTCCATAATGTTTATTGTAAGAGAGCTAAATAATACAGGGTCTCAATTTCTGAACTTGGAATTAGGAAGATGAGCTCAAATTCTCACCCTGACACTATATTTGTGACTCCATGCAAGTCCTTTACTTGGTTTCAGTTTAAGTTTCTCCAGTTTAAAATGGATAAAGTAATAACCATAATAAATCTACTTCATAAGGCTATTGTGAATATAAAATGGATTGATATATGTATATCACTTTGCAAACCTTCCAGTCAGTATAATAATGATAATATCACCATCAATAACATCGTTATCATCATCATCTTCATCATCATAATCATCAAACTGGAATGTGATATTCTTAAAGTTCAAGCATTTGGGAATTTTATTTTTTGGTGACATATTAAAGATTACATGCTGAATATTTGGAATAGCATCAGGGTTTGGGATCCTATTAGATCCCCTGCATAGTCTTCAAAGCTCAAAGTTTCAAATGTATAAGGATCTTTGAATTTATCTAGGTGCAGCCACTCTTTTAAGAAATGAGGATGATATCTGAGCAATTTATTCAAAAAGAATCATCTAGGGGGCGGAGCCAAGATGGTGGAATAGAAACAGAGTGTCCAAGCCACTTTGCCCACAGATTTCCTCCAAACTATGAAAAAAGGGACTCTTAACAACTTCCGGAGCCCCAGCACCCACAGAACAACACAGAGAAGCTAACCTCCCGCTGAGGACAGCCCAATAGCATTGCAGGAAGGACCAGCAAAGCGGTCTGGGAGCCGGCAGCGCTCAGCACGCAGAGCACAGGTCTGGTCTGACAGAGTTGTGGTTTTAGCCCCAGGGCGGCAGGACCAGCAACTGGCTGGAGGGACCCCAGAACACCTGCAGCTGTGGCGATTCCAGAATTATTAACATAGACACGCCTAACACAAAGTAAGAGGTTAGTGTCCTATGGACTTTGGGACCAGTATTTGGGGAATGTGTTGGCTTCCTCCCCTGGGGGCTAGAAGCCACTGAGGAGATATGCCGTTTTGTAGTTTTCAGAGGCGGCTCCAGCTCCTGGCCTGCGAACTGTAGGGAGATCCAGGGATCAGTCTTGGGGGGTAATCGCTCTTGCTTTAACCTCCTAGGATCTGGATTGTGATCTGTGGTGGAGGTCATGGGTGGGTTTCCAGCTTGCCAGAAACAGAAGCTGCACTCCACACGTTCCAGACCTGTC
>WOXC01002068.1:0-126441 GCA_011680675.1 Gymnobelideus leadbeateri
ACAAACAGTCTAGAATATCAAGGGAATTAATGAAAAGACATGCTAGGGAAGGTGGACTAGCTATATCAGATTTTAATCTGCATTATACAGCAGCAGTCATCAAAACTGCTTGGTGCTGGCAGAGGAGTAGAGTAGTGTATCAATGGAATAGATTGGGGGCACGAGATTCAGCAGTTAATGAGTATAGCAATCTATTGTTTGATAAACCCAAAGTCCCCAGTTTTGGGGATAAGAATGCATTATTTGACAAAAACTGCTGGGAAAATTGGAATACAGTATGGCAAAAACTGGGCATACACCATTATCTAACACCATATACCAAAATCAAGTCTAAATGGATGCATGATCTAGGTATAAAGGATGATATGGTAAGCAATCTGGGAAAGCACAAAATAATTTCACTGTCAGATTTATGGAGAGGGAAAGACTTTAGGACCAAACAAGAATTAGAGAGCATTATAAAATGCAAAATGGATAATTTTGATTACATTAAATTGCAAGGCTTCTATACAAACAAAGCCAATGTAAATTAAGATCAAGAGGGAGGTGGGAAATTGGGAAAAAATTTTCACAACCTATGTCTGATAAAGGACTCGTTTCTAAAATATACAGAGAATTGAGTCAAATTTATAAGAATACAAGTCATTCCCCAATGGATAAATGGTCAAAGGATATGAATAGGCAGTTTTCAGAGAAAGAAATTAAAGGTATCTATAAACATATGAAGAAATGCTCTTAATCACTATTGATTAGAGAAATGCAAATCAAAACAACTCTGAGGTACCACATTTCTCCAGTCACATTGCCTAAGATGACAAAACAGGAAAATGACAAATACTGTAGAGGATGTGGGCAAATTGGAACACAAATGCATTGCTGATGGAGTTGTGAACTTATCCAACCGTTCTGGAGAGCAATCTGGAATTATGCCCAAAGGGCTATAAATAATTTCATACCCTTTGACCCAGCAATACCACTTCTAGGGTTATATCCCAAAGAGATCATAGAAGTGGGAAGAAGACCTATTATGTACAAAACTATTTATAGCAGCTCTTTTTGTGATTGCAAAGAATTGGAAATTAAAGTGGTAGGGATTTTAATCCCCATCAATTGGGGAATAGCTAAACAAGTTGTGGTATATGCATGTAACGGATTACTATTGTCCTATAAGAAACACAGAGCAGGGGCGGAGCCAAGATGGCGGAGTAGAAACAGCTCGTCCAAGCCTCTCTGCCCCCAGATTCTCCACAAACTATGTAAAAAAAGGACTCTGAAAAACTTCTGGAGCCCCAGCACCCACAGAACGACACAGAGAAGCTAACCTCCCGCTGAGGACAGCCCAGCACCCTGCAGGAAGGACCAGCGCAGTGGTCTGGGAGCCGGCAGCGCGCAGAGGGCAGGAGCCGAGCCGAGCCGAGCCCAGGTCCACGTGAGCCGAGGTTTTAGCCCCAGGGCGGCAGGGCCAGCAGCCGGCTGGAGGAACCCCAGAACACCAGGAACTGTGGAGATTCCAGAATCATCAACATAGACTTGCCTAGGACAAAGTAAGAGGTTAGTGTCCTATGGACTTTGGGACTAGTATTCGGGGAATGCGTCAGCTCCCTCCCCTGGGGGCTAGAAGCCGCTGAGGAGACATGCCATTTTGTAGTTTTCATAGGCATTTCCGGCTCCCAGCCTACAAATCGTGGGGAGATCCAGCGATCAGTCTTGGGGGGTAATCGCTCTTGCTTTAACCTCCCTGGATCTGGATTGTGATCTAGGGTGGAAGTTGTGGGTGGGTTTACAGCTTGCCAGAAACGGAAGTTGCCCCCCACACTTTCGGGACGAAAATTCCTCTATCTGGCCTTAAAGCCATAGTGTGGCAACAAGCCCAAAAGTCAAGTAATTAAGTGGCAACATGCAAGGCAAAGGAAACAGAAAAATGCAACCCTAGACTCCTATTTTGGGGGCATAGAGTGGGAAAAGGACTGTGAGGTCAGAAGTCCTGCTCCAAAAGCCCCAGGGGAAAACATGAGTGGGTTGCAGGCCATAGAGGACCTTGAGAAGGACTTTAAAATCAAATAAGAGAAGTGGAGGAAAAATTGGAAAGAGAAATGAGAAGGATGCAGGAAAAGTATGAAATGAGGGTCAACAGCCTGACTGAGGAAAACAACACCTTAAAAAATAGACTAACTCAAATGGCAAAGGAGGCCCAAAAGGGCAATGAGGGAAGAATGCCTTAAAAAGTCGAATTTGCCAGATGGAAAAGAATCTCAAAAGTTCACTGAGGAGATTCATTCCTTCAGAGTTAGACTGGAGCAAATGGAAGCTAATGACTTTATGAGAAATCAAGATGCTGATAAGCAGATCCAAACAAATGAAAGATTAGAAGGCAATGTGAAATATCTCATGGGAAAAACCACTGACCTGGAGAATAGATACAGGAGAGACAATTTAAAAATATTGGACTACCTGAAAGCCATGATCAAGGAAAGAACCTAGAAATCACCCTTCAAGAAATTCTCAAGGAAAACTGCCCTGATGTTTTAGATCCAGAGGGCAAAATAGAGGTTGAAAGAATCCACCGATCACCTGAAAAAAGATCCCAAAAGAAAATCTATGGAAGAAAGCTGGGTAGCCAGGTCTGAATCCTGAGACCAAGGAGAGTCACTACAAGTGGCCAGAACAGAAATGGGGCCTTCAACATTGTGGAAACACAATCAGAATAGCCTTCCAGACCTGGCAGCTTCTACACTGAGGGATCGAAGGGCATGGAATATGATATTCCAGAGGGCAAAGAGCTGGGAATGAACCCAAGGGTCACCTACCCAGCAAAACTGAGTATTTTGTTTCAGGGGAAAATATGGTCATTCAGTGGAATAGAGGACTTTCACACATTCTTGAGGAAAAAACCAGAATTGAATAGAAAATTTGACATCCAGACACAAGAAGGAAGAGATGCCTGAGAAGGTAATCAGGGAAAAGAAATCGTGTAAGAAACTTATCAAAGCTGGAATCATTTACATTCCATATGGAAAAGCAATATCTGTGACTGATGATATCTTCACTATGAAAACAATTATTGTTGGGTGCAATAAGCAATGAATACATATGTGGAATGTGGTTATGGTCATGTGCCATATGGATAGAGTGCTATAGGCTGGATTTACTGTAAAGGAGAGCACCCAAGGATGAAATCTATGAGGAGAGGAAAGTGTAAGAGGAGATGGGAGAGATGCATGCAGGGTAAACCACTAGAAGGGGAAGCAAAGGAGGGTATGAATATGTACTAAAGGCAAACCACACTAATAATGAACTGGTCTTTAGAGAAAGTTCTGATGCTTTATACATACTAAATGGGATATCTCAACCTGCAGCAGAATAGGGGGAAGGGGGATGAGAGGAGGGATGATGGATGGGAGGGCATCCTTGGGGGGAGGGGAGGTTGGAAGTACCCACTATAGAAGAGGGACAGGATCATGTAGGGAATGGACCAGGTGGGGGGTGGGATGAGTGGGAGGGAATTATAAGCAGCCTTGTACAATATATCTACTATGATAATGTTTTGCATAGCTAGACATGTACAACATATACTGAATTACTTATATCCCAAGAAGGAATGGGTGACAAGGGAGGAAGGAAATGGATCTGAAATTCAAGGTCGTAACATTAAATGTTTCAAATATATATATAAATACTATTATTAACACTCTTTTGCCTATAATTGGGAGATAAGATGTGCAGGCATTGGGACACAAAGATTCATCTTCCTCTAATGGAAAAGTCGATGGATGGGAGAAGGTATGGGAGAGAGCAGATTAGGAAAGTTATATCTTGTGGGACTGCTATTCTGGGAGGGTGGGTAGGGGAATAATGGGGGGAAAATGATTGTAACTCAAAATCTGGCGGAAATGAATGATGTAAAACAGAAGTTAATAAAGTATTTGTTTTAAAAAAAAAAGAAAACATTACAGGAAAAAAGGTAAAAAAAAGTTACGTGACAACTTTATGATATATTTGAAAGGAATAGCAAGTTGCACATAATAAATTTGCAGTTTCATGTAAAAAAAAAAAAAGAAACACAGAGCAGACGCACTTCATATTTATCTGGAGAGTCATATAAACTGACGCTGAGTGAAAAGAGTAGAACGAGGAGAAATTTGTATACAATCACAGACACAACATATATGTGATGACCAGCTATGACAGACTGGACTCTTCTCAGCAATGGAGATAAGTCAATCCTGAAAGACTCATGAAGGAGAGAAATGCCTACATCCAGAGAAATAATTAAAAAGAACTGAGTTTGAATCCTGATTGAAGCAAACTACTTGATCTTTTTCTTTTCATTGTTTAGTTTTATTTCCTCTTTACCATTTCTCATTCCATCTAGTACAATATGCCTTTGTAACCTGAATAATGTCTAATGTGAAAGTATTTGCAGATCCTATACTGCACTATATGCTGTTGTGGGGGGAGGGGAGGAGCGGGGTGCAGGGAAGGACGGGAAACTTGAAAGTCAAGAAACTATGCAATTGAATCGTGTAAACTAAAAATTAAAAAACAAATTAATAAATTAAAAAAAATGTTTGAAAATCTTCTATTCCATTGAACGATGATACTTTCCCCTGAAACTTGATACTCAGTTTTGCTGGTAGGTGATTCTTAGTTTTAATCCCAGCTTCTTTGCCCTCCAGAATACCATATTCCAAGACCTTCCATCCTTCAGTGTAGAAGCTGACAAATCCTGTGTTATCCTGATTGTGTTTCCACAGTATTTAAATTGTTTCCTCCTGGCTGCTTGTAATATTTTCTCCTTTTTCTAGAAATTCCAGTGCCTGGCTATAATATCCCTAGGAATTTTCTTTTGAGGATCTTTTTCAAGAGGTGATTGGTGGATTCTTTCAACCTCTATTTTGCTCTCTGGTTCTGAAACATTGGGGCAGTTTTCCTTGAAAATTTCTTGGAGGATGATTTCTAATTTCTTTTTTTGATCATGGCTTTCAGGTAGTCCAATAATTTTAAAATTATCTCTCCTGGATCTATTTTCCAGGTCAGTGGTATTTCCAATGAGATATTTCACATTGCCTTATATTTTTTCATTTGTGTGGATCTGTTTAATAGTATCTTGATTTCTCATAAAGTCACTAGCTTCCATTTGCTCCAATCTAATTCTGAAGGAGTTATTATCTTCTGTGAGCTTTTGAGATTCTTTTTCCATCTGGCAAATTTGGTTTTCTAAGGCATTCTTCTCCTCATTGGCTTTTTGAGCCTCTTTTGCCATTTCAGTTAGACTATTTTTTAAGGTGTTATTTTCTTCAGTCAGTTTGTTGACTCTCTTTTCATGATTTTCTTTCATTCTTTTCATTTCTATTCCCAATTTTTCCTCCACTTCCCTTACTTGGTTTTCAAAATCCTTCTTAAGCTTTTCTATGGCCTTTAATCAGTTCATATTTTTCTTGCAAGCTTTTGGTACAGGAGTTCTGACTTCATTTTCTTCCTCCTGTTCCATACTGTGACACTTTTTGTCCCCAAAATAGGAGTCTAATATTGGATTGCTGTGCTTGCTTTGCTTCCTTTGCTTGCTCATGTTGCCACTGTATTACTTGACTTTTGAGCTTTTTGCCACAATAGAATTCTGCTTCCAGAGAGGGGAGGTTTGTCCCAAATTGCTGAGGTTTTCTCACCTGCTGGAGCTATTAGTTGGCTGCCCTTTCTGAAGCCTCCACACACTACAGCACACTGGTCACACACCCCAGGACCTCCACCCTTGACAGCAATCCAGATCCAAGCAGGTTAAAGCCAGCAAAATTACTCCTAAGACTGGTCACTTGGCCCTCCTATAATCTGCAGGCCAGGACCTCTGAAGCAGCCACACAGCAGCTGCAAGGCCACTGAGCCTCAGCAGCTTCTCCCTGGGGGCAGAGGCTGGAGCTCACTCCTGGACTCTCTGTTCCCAAACTCCACTGACTTCTCAGTTTGTCTTTGGCATTTATGGGTTCTTAATTCTGGCAACCACCACAGTTACTGGTAATCTGCTTTCCTGACATCCCTCCAACCAGGACTGATCCGCCTGCCCTAAGACTAAAACGTCATGCTCACACAGGGCTGTGCTTGGCTCCCAGAGCATTGTACTGGCCCTTTCCTGCCGGCCTGCCATGCTGTCTTCGGTGGGAGGTTAGTTTCTCTCTGTTACTTTTTGGGTTCTGTAGCTCTAAAGTTTGTTTAGAATCATTTTTACATGTATTGGAGGAGGTTGAAGAGGGAGCTGCATGGAAGTCCTGTTTCTACTCTGCTATATTGCCTCTGATCCATGTCAGAGAAAACTTTAAAGAAAAGCACCCGAACTGAATCTTTAACAAAAATAAGAATCCTAAAAGTTGAAGGTGAGGAGATAGTACATACCAGAAATGGAGGATCTACTAACTTAATGCAAAGATGTAATAAATGGTATGTTAAGCTCAAAAAAGATCAAATAGTCCCATTTGTCTATAATATAAAGTACATGAAGGATAGAAATATGACAAATCCTGAGAGTTTTGGAGCAATATTGTAAAATGACTTGAAATGCAAGATTTCTATTTTAATCCAGGAATAGGAAGCCTCAGAAGATATTTGAAGAAGTCAAATTCAATACATAGAAAGGTTCAGAGGTCATCTAATTCAATACCCCTCATGTTACATATTAAGAAACTAATTCTCAGAGAGGTGATCTGATATGCTCACAATAACACAGTAAGTGGCAAAGCCAAATTTATAGCTCTCTTTTTTTTTGTTTCTAATTGTTTGTTGTTTCTTACCCTAAATTCAGTATTCTTTTCACACAATCATAAAGGAAACTAATCTAATCAAACCTGTGCCTTAGAAAAAAATATTTTGATATCTGTTTAAAAGTTGTACTAGAAAGCAGAGCAACTGAAGCCAAGGACACTATGAGATGATTGTAATAAGCAGGCACCTGAAATATATTGGTAGACCTAAAGGAACTGAATTACAGTGGTAGACATGAATAGAAACAAATGAACAATCACAATGTCAAAAAGTGTCGGAAAGGTCTAAGATTGAGCAAGGGCAAGA
Source organism: Gymnobelideus leadbeateri (assembly GCA_011680675.1). NCBI lineage: Eukaryota > Metazoa > Chordata > Mammalia > Diprotodontia > Petauridae > Gymnobelideus > Gymnobelideus leadbeateri. Next base: position 7,057 of record WOXC01002068.1, read on the forward strand.
GCAAGATAACCTTTGAAGAACAATTTTAATAGTATAACCTCAACTTAAAGAGCTGCTCTCATGGAGATTTTCTATATTGCCATAGGGACTCTAAGACAGTTAATGGAAACTGGGGACTGGCAGTTAATTGTAGTAGTAGAAGATGTCTATGTGACACACAGAGAAAAGACTTGTTTGTTAAACTACTTGTTTATTGCTGTGGTTGTTTCGAATGTTTTATTTCATTAGCTATCTTTGACTTTTAGTTTTTATTTTACTCCACTTTTTTATGACCCCAAGGTGAGAGTTGTCCAATAACAGTCCTAAAGTTCTTTAAGTGATTGGAAGCCCCCTAGATAGAAGACCTTTATGACGTTGCCACCAAGGGGTGAGATGTGGTCAGAGCAATATCTATCACATAGGTTAGGCTAGATTTGGGGGTTTGAGGTTTGGGGGAGGTTGTTTTTGTTTGTTTCTTTTGTAAGAAGCACTGAAATGAGCAGAGGCCTGGAAGACAACTGGGGACAGCACAGAGGCTTGGGACGCCAGGGCACACAGAGGGTCTGATGAGACCTGATCAATGTGGCAGCAAGTTGACCCACCAACCACAAGGACCATTGCCAGGACTATCCCTATAGGGTTGGGACTGGACAGAGATGGCTACCAAACCCACAAAATAACAGAGAGAAGCTAACCACCTGCTGAAGACAGTCCAGCAGGCCAGCAGTAAGAGGCCAGCACAACACTCTGGGAGCCAGGCCCAGCCCTAGGTGAGCCAGAGGTTTTAGCCTCAGGGTGTCAACAACCAGACACTGGCTCCATGGACTTCAGATCACAAGCAGCTGTGGTGATTTGCAGCATTATCTACCCATAGATGCTAAGGACAAAGTGATAGGTCAGTGCAGTGTGGATTATGGGACCTGAGAATTTGGGAGCATGATCAGCCTTTACCCCCAGGGTGAGAAGAGTCTGAGGCATTGTGGCCATGCACCTGCCACCACGTGGCTGCTTTAGAGCTCCTGGCCTGCAGATTGCAGAGGGACCAAGCAACAAGTCTGAGGGGTTATCACTCTTGCTTTAACCTGCTTGGGTCTGGATCATGGTCTAGGGTGGAGGTCCTGGGGTACGTGAGCAGTTTTCCAGAGTGTAGGGAGGCTTGAGAGAAGTCACCTAACTAATAGCTCTGTCAGGGGAGAAAATCCCAGTGATTGGGACAAAGCTCCCCGCTCTGGTAGCAGAATTCTACTGTTTCAACATGAGAAAATGGGGAAAGCAAGGCAAGCACAGTAATCAAACTTTGGGCTCCTTTTGGGGGGACAAAAAGGATCAAAGCATGGAAGAGGAGGAAGACAGCAAAGTCAGAACTCCTGCACCTGAAGCTTCCAAGAAAAGAATAAGCTCCTTACAAGCCATAGAGGAGATTAAGAAGGATTTTGAAAACCAAATAAGAGAAATGGAGGAAAGATTGGGAAGAGAAATGAGAAGGATGCAAGAAAATTATGAAATGAGAGTCAACAACCTAACTGAAGAAAACAACACCTTAAAAAACAGACTAACTCAAGTGGCAAAAGAGGCCCAAAAGGGCAATGAGGAGAAAAATGCCTTAAAAAGCTAAATTTGCCAAATGGAAAAAGAATCTCAAAAGCTCACTGAAGAGAATAACTCCTTCAAAATTAGAATGGAGCAAATGGAAGCTAGTGACTTTATGAGAAATCAAGATACTATTAAACAGATCCAAACAAATGAAAAAATAGAAGGCAATGTGAAATATTTCATGGGAAAAACCACTGACCTGGAGAATAAATCCAGGAGAGATAATTTTAAAATTATTGGACTACCTGAAAGCCATGATCAAAAAAAAAGAATCTAGAAATCATCCTCCAAGAAATTCTCAAGGAATACTGCCCCAGTGAACCAGAAGGCAAAATACAGGTTGAAAGAATCCACCAATCACCTCCTGAAAAAGACCCCAAAAAGAAAACTCCTAGGAATATTATAGCCAGGTTCTGTAATTCCCAGATCAGGGAGAAAATATTACAAGCAGCCAGGAAGAAACAATTTAAATACTGTGGAAACACAATCAGGATAACACAGCATCTGGCCACTTCTATACTGAGGGATCAAAGGGCATGGAATATGATATTCTTCAGGGCAAAGGAGCTGGGATTAAAACCAAGAATCACCTACCCAGCAAAACTGAGTATCATGTCTCAGGGGAAAATATGGTCATTCAATGGAATAGAGGACTTTCAAGCATTCTTGAGGAAAAAACCAGAGTTGAAATAGAAAATTTGACATTCAATTACTAGAAGCAAGAGAAGCATGAAAAGGTAAACAGGAAAAAGAAATCATAAGGAACTTATCAAAGTTGAACTGCTTACTTTCTTGCATGGAAAAATTATAATTGTAATTTATGAAACTTTTCTCAGTATGAGAATAGATGAAGGGATATACATAAATATATATATATATATATATATATATATATATATATATATATATATATATATGTCTATATAGGAGGGTATATGGGCATATGAATGTATATGTGAGAATGTGTATATATGTGTACAGGTATACATAGACAGAGGTTACAGGACCAGTTGAATAGGAAGGGATGATACTTAAAAGGTTGAAATTGAGAGGTAAGAGATTAATATAATGAGCATAGATGGGGAGAGATAGAATGGGGTAAATTATCTCATATAGAAGAGCCAAGGGAAAATTGTTACAATGGAGGGCAAGAACAGGAAGTCAAAAGGGAATGAGTCAACCCTATTCTCAATGAATTTGGCTTAAGGAGGGAATCATATACATTCTAAATAGGGTGTCTCACCCTACAGGAGAGTAGGGGGAAAGGGGATGAATGGGGTATGATGGAAGGGAGGGCAGGCTGGGGAGGAGGGAAGTTGATCACCCACTTTTGAAAATGGACAGGATTAAAGTAGAAAATAAAACATGTTGAGGGTGAGAAGGGATAGAGGGAAATATAGTAAGTCTTTCACAATATATCCACTATGGAAATGTTTTGCATGGCTACACATGTACAGCCTATGTTGAATTGCTTTTCTTCTCAGTAAGGATGGATGACAAGAGAGGTAGGGAAGGAATCTGGAATTCAAAGGTTTAAAATCAAATGTTTAAAAATATATATATAGTAGTAGTAGTAGTAGTAGTAGTAGTAGTAGTAGTAGTAGTAGTAGTAGTATTTTGCATGTAACTGGGAAATAAGATATACAGGCACTGGGGCATAGAAATCCACCATGCCCTACTAGAAAGTCAGAGGGGAGATGGGGAAAGACAGGAGAGAGAAGATTGGAGGAGGGGATATTCAGTGGGATCACTGTTTTGGGGTGAGGGGTAGGGAAAATGGGGCGAAAATGTGTAACTTGGAATTTTGTGGAAATGAATGATGTGATTTTTAAAAATTAAATTTTTAAAAAGTACTGAAATCATCTTTTATAATTCATTATCTCAGAGGACTAAGGCTCAAGTCACATAGCTTCCTGATAGCCTAAGCACAAAAGGTGGGCCACAAGGAAGCAGTGACCTTTCTGAACAACACTTGCATACCAGCATACACATACACTTACACTGGGAAGCTACACTCAACTGAATGAATTTATCATCGTAAAACAAAAAAAAATAAAGTAATTTAAATTTTCTTATTCTGTGCTTATATACACACAAGCATTTCTATATGCAGAATAGAACACAGGAACATCATTGTCTCTGAAATTGAGTCTTCATTAAACATTGTTTTTTAAAGTATAATATATGTGGTATATGAATGTAATTGAATACTATTATTCTATAAGAAATTATGAGCAGGTGAACTTCAGAAAAACCTGAAAAACTTACATGAACTGATGCTAAGTGAAGTGAGCAGAACCAGGAGATCATTGTACACAGTAACAGCAACATTGTGCAATGACTAACTTAGCAATGCAAATACCTAAGATAATTTCAAAAGACTCATGATGGAAATTACTATCCACATCCAGAAAAAGAACTATGGAGTCTGAATGCAGATCAAAGCATACCATTCCCTTTCTTTTTTCTTTTGTTTTTTTTTTCTTTCTTGTGGGTCCTCCAATTGTTTCTAATTCTTCTTTACAACACAATTAATGTAAAAATATATTTAATATGAATGTACATGTAGCCTATATCAGATTGTATACTGTCTTGATGATGGGGGAGAGGAAACGGAGAGGGGGCAAGAAAATTTAGAATTCAAAATCTTATGGAAGGGGTGGCTAGGTGGCACAGTGAATAGAGCACCGGCCCTGGAGTCAGAAGGACCTGAGTTCGGAGCCGGCCTCAGACACTTAATCCACACAAACAAACAACAAAAAAAAAAACCTAGCCGTGTAACCTTGGGCAAGTTACTTAACCCCAATTGCCCTAAAGGGGTGGCTAGGTGGCACAGTGAGTAAGAGCGCCGGCCTCGGAGTTGGGATGACCCGAGATCAAATCCGGTCTCAGAAAATGAGCACCCACACATAAAAAATGACTAGCTGTGTAACCTTGAGCAAGTTACTTAACCCTTTAAAGCAAGTTGCTTTAAAAAAAAAAACTTATGGAAGTGAATGTTGAAAACTAAAATGAAATTAATCCATTGAAAAAGAAATCATAAAAAATAAAGTATAACAAATTTAACAAAATATTTTCAAAATCATCCTGCTTTTCTGTGCTTCCTTCTAAATTTGCTTCTTTTCTTTGGCATAACTATTGCTAATTGCTCCATTGTACCTCATCATATTAAAAACAAAAAAATACCCATTTAATAAATAACAATCATGCAAAACATTATTCTTTTTTCACCTTAAGTCCTTCACCTCTGCCAAGGAATGGATCCTTCATCACTGGTATTCTGGAGAGGTTGTTTGTCATTGTTTTGATAAATCCTTAAGGCTTTAAAAATCATTTTTTCTTTAAAATGTTGTTGAATTTGTGTACATTTTTCCTTTTCTCCTTACTTCACTTTGCATCAGGTCATATGTTCTAGTATTCCCTGATATCATCTCCTTTGTAATTTCTTAAGGGACAATAATATTCCAATGTACTCACAGACAACATTTTTCAGATGGTGACCTACTTAATTTCCCATTTGTTTTCCCTTATTTCCCCCCTTAAGTATCAGAAAAGTTGTTTTGCTTGAAATTGTTTATTCCTTGTTATTGTCATCTCTCTTTATCATCCCTAACCCTATCTCTACTTGTTTCCATATTGAGTTTGATTAATATCTATATCAAATGATGTGTGCGTGTGTGAGTGTGTGTGTGTGTGTGTGTGTGTGTGTGTGTGTGTCTTCAACTTCTTTCCTACAGGTCAAATAAGATACTCTCTCCTCTCACTCTTTCCTGCATTTTGTATACTCCTCTCACATGTCCAAGTTATGTAACTAGTTCTATCCCTGTCTTCCTCCATTTTACATTAGTGTATTACTTATGTCCTCACTTCTCTTCCTCTTTTGAAAATTTTCAGAACAGGATCAATTCACCACCAACAACAACAGCAACAACAACAACAAAGTACACTGTTATTCTTATTTAGCTCCTTCGATAACCTTTGAAGACCTTATGATTCTGAAACATTTTTCTCCCCCTCTATTAGAATGCTAGCACTGCATCATAATAAAATTATATTCAGCTTCTAATTATTCTAATAAATATTCAAGTTTGCATATGTATATTCCTACTCCACTCTGGTCATTTACAGGCTTTTTAAATAAAATTATATTGATATCTTTTGTTTTTAATGTCACTTAAATGTCTCCCTTCCATATTCCTTTTTTATTCTCCCAAAGATCTATCGCATATAGCAAATTAATTTCAAAAGAAAAATAGGAAAAAGAGAAAAAAATTAGCAAAACTGATCAATACAAAGGGGAAAATGGCAATATGTGAAATGTTCCATATCTGTGAACTACCTACTTCTGAAAAGTTGTGGATAACAGTGTTTTCTCATGCTTCTCTTTAGGGACAAGCTTATTCTTTGCAATTTTAAAGCATCCATTTTCAGTTATTTTATGGCTGTATAAATTTTGTGGCTATTTTGTATATACCTGCATGTGTACATATTTGTTTTACTCAATAAAATGTAAGTTATTTGAAAATGAGGTATTTGGGATTAATGATCTCTAAAGTCCTTTTTAGTTTGAAAATTGAGTGCTCCTACCTGGAGGAATTACCTTTTCTGGGAAAATAAATTCTTTCAAGATTTCACTCTTCCTCTATTAATATTTGTCACAGTGCACCATGAGATAGTGGAAAAAAATTTTGGAGTGGGGGAAAGCAAGACATTGGGGTTAAGTAACTTGCCCAAGGTCACACAGCTAGTAAGTGTGTCAAGTGTCTGAAGCTGGATTTGAACTCAGGTCCTCCTGATTTCAGCACCGTGCTCTATTCACTGCACCACTTAGCTGCGCCCTAGGTGATGAAAAATTAAAGAGATGCAGAGCCATGTGACCTGGAACAAGGTAGGCCTACCAAGCAATTCTTTTAGTTGTCAGATGGGTTGAAAGGACCTGGAGAGCCATAGGAACAGAGTATCATGAATGGGTGTTGATAAGTTTATATATAAGATATCAGAAGAATGTGACCATGAATGCAGTAGTTTAAGATGATACAGGTGAAGTAAACTTTGGAAGAACATTTAAAGAATCTTGTGGTATAGTGGATACGACATTGAAATTGAGTCAGAAAGCCCTGAGTTCAAATCCTTCCTCAAATGCTTATTAGCTCGATGACCCTAAGTAAATCATGAAAAAAAAATGAAAAAGTTGGGCTCAATGGCCTCTAACATGCCTTGCCACACTAAATCTATGATCTTACATCACATTTTCATCCACATTCAGTCCATAAAAGCTCATTTTACTGCATTTCAAAGGGCCTGGGCACATAATAGGTACTCAGATGTTTGGTGAATACTGAGATGAGAAATCAGAAAAGAAGTCAAAAGACATAGATTATGAAAAGAATCATAAAAAACAAGATAAGAAAAGGTAATTAAAAGGTATTAAAATTCTCTAAATTCAGAATTTCTGAAAGCAAACCCTGATTTTTTTTTTAAATGACACACTATCCCACACAAATGCCATAAGGAATGGGAATGGATTTCTATCAGTACTTTCTTGTCATAGTGATGTAACACACACACACACACACACACACACACACACACACACACACACACACATACACACATACATACCACCCAATGCTGATGTTTATTCGGTAGTTTTCAGTGTTCCTAACTTTCTGTGATCTCTTTTAAGTGTTTTCTTGACAAAGATACTGGTTTTCCATTTCCTTCTTCAGTTCATTCTACAGATGAAGAGGCAAAACACAGTTAGGTGACTTGCCCAGGGTCACACAGCTAGTAAGTGTCCAAAGACAAATTTGAACTCAGAAAGATGAGTCTTCCTGACTCCAGACCAGGCACTGTATCCACTGTGCCTCCCAGGTGTCCACCCACTGCTCAATGAGATCACATTAATATCGATTTTTCCTAACACAGAAAGGTCATTTGTCTTTTTCTGGAAAACTTAATCAAACCTTAAAGTATGACTTACATTATCTAGAATATTACAATAATAACACAGAATAAGCTCTCCAAAATGGACTACAGAAAAGTTAAAACACAAAGAAAGTATCAGCCAGAGATTACTCAAGAGGAGAAATGGGAAATGCCATCTTTTTGACACAATTTTTAACATTTTTGTTTAAAGCTTTGAGTTTCAAGTTCTATTCCTTCCTCTTTCACTCACCACCCTCTGACAAGTAAGTAATCAGATGAATATTATACATGTGCAATTATGTAAAACATTTCCATAACAGTGATGTTGTATAAGAATATTTGAATAGGTGGCGGAGCCAAGATGGCGGAATAGAAACGGTACTTCCAAGGTGCTCTGCCCCACACCACTTCCAAGCTATTTAAAAGGGGACTCTGAACAACTTCTGGAGCCCCAGCACTCACAGAATGACACAGAGAAGCTAACCTCCCGCTGAGGACAGCCCAGCAGCCCTGCAGGGAGGGCCAGCCCAGCGCTCTGGGAGCCGATAGCCCAGTGTGCGGAGAGCCGAGTAGAACCAGGAGAAAATTGTATACCATCACAGACACAACATATGTGTGATGATATGACAGACTGGACCCTTCTCAGCAATGCAGTGATATAAGTCAATCCCGAAATACTCATGAAGGAGAGAGATGGCTACAACCAGAGAAATAACTAAAAAGAACTGAGCTTGAATCCTGATGGAAGCAAATTAATTGATCTTTTTCTTTTCATTGTTTGGTTTTATATCTTCTACACTGAGGGATCAAAGGGCATGGAATATAATATTCCAGAGGGCAAAAGAGCTGGGATTGAAGCCAAGCGTCACTTACCCAGCAGAACTGAGTATTTTGTTTCAGGGGAAAATATGGTCATTCAGTGGAATAGAGGACTTTCAAGCATTCTTGAGGGAAAAACCAGAGTTGAATAGAAAATTTGACATCCAGACACAAGAAGCAAGAGATGCCTGAGAAGGTAATCAGGGAAAAGAAATCAAAAGGAACTTATCAAAGTTGACCTATTTACATTCCTACATGGACAAAGAATAACTGTGACTGATGAAACCTTTCTCAATATGAAAATAATGGGAGAAGTGTATATGGGCATATGAAAACATATGTGAATGTGTTTATATATATTTACAGTTATACATGGATAGAGGGCACAGGTTGAATTTGGTGGGAAGGGATGATACTTAAGGGGTGAAGTTATGAGGTGAGAGAGGAAAGTGGCAAAAGGAGATGGGGAGAGAGAGGGTAAGGTAAACTATCTCATGTAGAAGAAGCAAGGGGAAGTGGCTGCAGGGGAGGGGAAGAACAGGAAGGCAAAAAGGCAAAACCATATTCTCACTGAATCTGGCTCAGGGAGAGAATGACATACATACTAAATGGTATATCTCACCCTGCAGGAGAGTAGGGGGAAAGGGGGATGAGACAGGGGATGATGGAGGGGAGGGCATGCTGGAAGGAGGGGAGGTTGGAAGTACCCACAATCGAAGAGGGACAGGATCAAAGTAGGGAATGGACCAGGTGGGGAGTAGGATGGGTGGGAGGGAATTATAAGCAGCCTTTTTCAATACATCTACTATGGTAATGTTTTGCATAGCTATACATGTACAACACAACTCAAAATCTGGCGGAAATGAATGGTGTAAACCAGAAATTAATAAAGAAAAAAAAGAATTTAAAAAGAAAAAAAGAATACTTGAATAAAAGAAAGAACATGAAAAATAAAATACTTCAGTCGATTTTCAATCAATATTATCTCTTTCTCTGATGGCAGATAGGATGCTTGATCATTAGTGTTTTGGAATTATCTTGCATCATTTTATTGCTGAGAATAGCTAAGTGATTAACAGTTATTCTTCAAATAATATTGCTATTACTGTGTGTAATGTTCTCCTGGTTCTGTTCACTTCACTATATATCAGTTCCTGTACATCTTTCTAGGTTTTTTTTTTTCTCAAATCATCCTGTTTGTCATTTCTTTTAGCACAATAATATCCCATTGCAAGCATATGCCATAGCTTGTTTAGCCATTCCCAAATTGATGGGCATCCCTTTGATTTCAAATTCTTAGCCACCACAAAAAGAGCTGCTATACATATTTTTGTACAAATATATCCTTGGGAAATTCCATCCTGTGAGTGTGTGTGTGTGCAGGTGTGTGTGTGTGTGTGCATATGTGCATGCATACGCTCCTGCATATGCTTGCCCCTGTATTTTTTTATTTTCTTTATTTTCCCCAGTTATATGTAAAAACAACATTTCAACATTGATTTTAAACCTTTGAGTTCCAAATTTTCTCCCTTCTCTTGTCCCTTTCCCCTCCTAATTTTTGAATCACTTCTACTTGAATTGTCTTAGGAAGATTATGAAGATCACCTGGCAGGATAAAGTATCAGACACTAAGGTCCTTACTTGAACTAAACTACCAAACATTCAAACTCTGCTTCAAAGAGCACAACTCTGGCCACATGGTTCAAATGCAAAATGTACACTTCCCCAAAAGACTGTTTTATGGAGAACTCACACAGGGCAAGTATTCATGTGGTGCTCATAAGAAGTAATACAGGGATACTCTAAAAGTCTCTTTTAAGAACTTTGGAATTGTGTGACATGGGAAACATTAGCACAGGACTACTCAGCATGACATGCCCACATCAGAGATGATGCTGTACTCTATGAGCAAAGCAGAATTGAGATAGCTGAAAGGAAACATATGATGTACAAATTTGGAGTATCCATCCCAAATGTTCACATGGGCTATTTGTGCCCAACCTGTGGTAGAGCATTCTGAGATTGCATGGGTCTGATCAGCCAGAGTCACACACACTGAAACTTGACTCTAGCGTGGTGATATCATTTTGGTCTTCTTCAAGAATGAAGGACAACCAACCAATGGTAACATATTTCTATACCTGAGTCTATGATATTCCCTCTTTGAGATAATTCAACCCTGCATTTTCCCCTCCTCTGTTAAAGCTTTCTTGCTTCCGTTATATTAATTTGCCCCATTTTTCCTCTACCTTTCCCTTTCTCTGCTTATAACAGAAAACAAAACAAAAAAATGCACAGTGTCCTTTTCGTTATGCCGTATTTAATCATTATTCTTATTTTGAAGTATTTATTCATAAATGCCTGCTCTTGTTGACCACATCTGGAGCTATATTTCCTTCTGCAGTTAATGTTTTGCCTTTTGATTTATCTACTCATGATCAAAGTTTTGAGTAGTCTACCTCCTGAGATCTTTGGCAATTTCAACATTTTTTTTCTGTATTTTCTCCTTTTGCTCACATTCTGACTCCCTTCCCTTTAAAGGCTGTTTCTCTGGAGGCCGAATCTCAAATTGTTTCAACCTTTTACCATGCTGGGCAATTCACAGTTCACCAGTCGAGATCTTTGCCCCAAATGATTTCTAGGAAGACAGAACTCCCCATTCATATCCCCAGACATAGCAGAGTGCTACACATTTCTCCTCCACACCCTGAAACACATGTGTCTTATTCCATTCTCTCTGTTGCTAATTTCTCTGGCCCAGCAGTACAGAGCAGCGCTTTGCTGCTATCACAACCTTGACAAGTTTTTGTCTTTTGAAATTTGAATCTCATTGGCATGAAGAGTAGCAGAAGGGAATTGTAGTGTAGAGTTGAACTCTATTACAAACCCAGGAACATGTGCTGGCCAGTGACCTCTGTTCCTCCACTGTGGTCTCACTCACTCTATTATTGCACAGAACAATGTGTTGTGGCACAAATCTGTGATAAAGAGAAACTGAGGCATAACGATCAGTTTCTCCGTATGGCTAGCAAATACCAATAAATTTGATTCAAGAACTTTCAGTTTTCAAGGATGTATATAACAGTCAGAGTAACACTTTTATAGCATTTACACTATACAGTAATATTTCACTTCTGTTTGTTTGATGTTGCCTACGTCAGTTCCTTTCCAGGTGAACCAACATGTCCCTTCCTTTGGAAAATCTTATGGTGGGCAAACATCTTACCACCAGTTTGACTCACATTCCCTGGAAAGTCTCATGGTGGGCAAACATTCTATGACCAGATTGACTTACCTCCTCCCATGGTTAGCAAAAGTTCATAGATTTTGAATCTTTGTGGTTAGACTTTACCCCATAGCAGTGAGGAAGTTAAATTCTCACAAATTTTATTAATGGGGCCTATCTAATCAAGTGTGAGCTTTATTTTATTATTTGTCTTTTTGGAAGAGAGTAGGAAGGGCAGTTGGAGTTAAGTGACTTGCCCAAGGTCAACAGCTAGTAAGTGTTAAATATTTGAAGTCAGATTTGAGCTCAAGTCTTCCTGACTCCAGGGCCGGTGCTCTATTCACTGAACCACCAGCTTCCCCCAGGCTGAGTTTTAGTCAGAAAAATTGATTCTGATTAGATACATTTAATAGACACAATTATCAATCAATAATTAATGATGGAATATAAATTTTCAAATTTAACAATAGGCAACTAAAGTCACAGGCTTAAGGGAGCTCAGACTCTCATAATGAGGGGGTTAACCAGTACATAATGGATTGGTCATTAATGCATAATTAACTGAAAATAATACAAAATAAAGTGGGGTATCAGTTTTTAATTTCACAAATATTCTAAGACCTATACCTATTGCAGTCTAGATAAATTTTTGCTGTTGGGAGTTCGGATCTCTGTAGCACTTTGAGGTGCAGGGCATGGCTTGGGGTTCAGTTCTTAAATCTTTTAAGTCACCTTGTGCAGCCTTGCTACTGGACCTATAGTGAACAGTAGGGGAGAGGATCCTGAGTAAGAATTGTGTGTTAGTTCATGGGTTTTTTAACCTTGTTTGGGGTCTTGGTATCCTAGATCATGGAGACACCTAAAACTACTTTATCTCTAGTGCATAATTTTTTTTAGAGGCATGAGAGGTTTTGAGAATCGTTTAAAATGATCCTTCTTGAGAGGTGTGACATTGTTTTGGTTCTCCTACCTGTCTGACCATTTCTTTCCAGTCTCCTTTGCTGGATTTTCATACAGGTTATACCACTAATGATGAATATTTCCCAAGTCTTAATCCAAGACCCTCTTTTCTTCTCCCTCTATACTATTTTATTTTGTAATCTCATAAAATCCCATGGATTCAATCATCATCCCTAAGCTGATGATTCTCATATCTACTAATCTAGCTACTTCTCCTTTCTTCTGACTGCCAATCTTACATCTCCAACTGCCAATTGGACATGTTGAACAGGATGTCTCATAGAAATTTTAAATTTAACATGTCTCAAACTGAAATTGTTTTTTTTCCTCCTAAGCCCTTCCTTCTTCCTAACTTTTCTGTTACTGTCAAGGACAGCATCCTTCCAGTTACCAGCCCATAGGTGTTATTTTACACTCTTCACTCTTGCCCATATTCATTCTGTTGTCAAGTCCTATTGAGTCTCCATTCATAATACCTCTCATATATAACCCTTTCTGTTTGGTACTTCTATCACCATGGTGTAGAATCTTATCATATAATACCCGGCCTATTGCAATAGTCTTCTTGTTGGCCTCTCTGCCACAAGTCTCTCCCTACTCCTGTTCATTTTCCATTCAAAAGTCAAATTGATCTTCCTAAAGTACATATCTGATCCTGTCACCACTAGGATTGAAATCTAAGGATACATTGAGGGATCAGACAACTTTTTAAATGATGTACCTTATCCTTCTTGTAACATTCATATGATTACAGACTTTGGATTATGAAGGCATTTTATGGATAGTCCAGTCTGACTTTCTCACTTTAAATAAGAAACAGAACCATAGAGAGGATAAATGATTTGAACAAAATCAGAAAGCATATAAGCAGCAGAGCCAGGATTTTCTACCTAAATTAGGTTCTCTGACTCCAAATCCAAATCTACTGATTTTTCTATAATATCCCATTTTACTAATAAAAAAAAACTCTTATGAGAAACAATTTTGAATTTTCTAGAATATACAAGGGACCATTCCTGACTTTTTAAGGGACTTATTGAGTGCTGTTTAGGGACATCAGTGTCTTTAGCATGAGAGGCACTTGTCCAATCAGAAAAATAAAATAAAATAGAATTCTACTTTGAACAAGACTGCTTAAAATGACAAGCTTTAGAGACCTAAAGTCCACCAAGTCCCTTATAAATAAGATCAGATCAACATCAATTTGCTATAAAACATCATCCTTAATCAGTAAGTCAGTCAGCAAGTTGTTGAATATTACACATCTAGCAATATTATAGATGCTACTAGAAAGGGCAATCAGTTAAAAGATTATCTTTGCCCAGAAAGAGGGGTTATTCAATTAATTAAACATCTTTTAAGCGCATATAGGCACTATGCTAAGTATTGTACTACTTGGGAATAAAAAGCATGTCTTCAAATTACAATCTATAATTAATTAGCTAATTTATTAGATTAGTGTGGTCAATACATATGATTGGCTTGCTACATTTTCACCATTGTCACCATAAACATTTGTTCCTTCTTGACTTCATTTATCAGCATAGGTGATTAATTGATCTTTATCACCTTGTTTCCATACTTTGCTCTTGTTATTTCTTAGGCTTCTTATCATGTATCAGGAATACAGTTCAACTATGATATGCTAATCTTATATTGATTCTCACATGCTTTTACCCTCTTTGCTTTTTCAGGGCACCTGCTTTTCCTTTCCTATCTTTTTATGCAAAACACCTTAACAGCTTTATTGCTCTATCCTTTCTACCTATATTATGCAATTGGTACCTTAATTTTTCTCCATATTAATGTTAACTATTTTCTGATGCTCTCATAAGTATGTAGTTGATAATGCAGTTAACAAATATTTATTAGACATCTATTATGTTCCAAGACCTGTGCTAAATTCTGGGCATAAAAAGAAAGGCAAATGAAAATCCCTGCCCTTGAGGACTTCATAATATAAAAAATGGTAGAAAGGTAGAAATGTTGAGAGAAGAAGAAGGAGAAGAACAAAGAGGAGAAAGAGAAGGAGAAAAAGGAGGCTGACGACAATGAGGATTTTTTAATCTTTTAATTTTTAATGAACTATTTAAAAATTATCTACTGTTAGCTAGTTATATGATCTTGTGCCATTCACTCACTCTCTCAGAGCCATATAAGTTCTGTACTCTCTTCAGGCTCTGAAAGTCTATGGAGTATGGATCAGATGGTATCTTTTAATGATAAAAGAAAATAAATTTTATCTTTATATCACCTTATCTCATACTGTATCCTTGTATTCACCTTCTATCAAAGCCATTTGTAAGCATTTAAAACAAACAAAGAAGAAGTAAAATTCAGCAAAAATAACAGAAAAAACCTGATGCAATGTTCAATGTTTTGCACTTGGAGACTCTAACCATTGAAAAGAGGCAGGGAGAGGTATCTTCTCATACTTTCTTTTTGCTTGTAAGCTTTGCTATTTTATTTCATAGCATTAGGTTTTAATTGTTTTGTTATTATTTTTCCATTTATATCATTATAGTTATTGTGCATATTATATTCCTGGTTCTGCTTACTTCATTTTACATTGATTCATATGAGATTTCCATGGTTCTTTTTCTCTATAATCATCATATTTATACTTTCTTTTAAAATTTAAAACAACTTTATTACAAAATAGGTATTAAAAAATTTTATTTTCATATACTAAGACCAATGAAGCCATGAATCCCAATTATGTTCAGATGTTTTAAAGTATCTAATATACCAATATTATTTGGATTATCTGCCTTTCTGAATTCTCTTCTGCTGTCTTCTGTGTATTTTATAAAGTTTCATTTATATTCCTTCCCCCTTCCCCTTATTTTTGGCATTACTCTTGCTCCTCCTTAGAGAGGCAGGTAGATGGCTCAGTGCATAGGGTGCTGGGCCTAGAGGCATGAATACCTGAGTTCAAATTTGCTCTCACACACTTACTAGTTGTGTAATCTAGGGTAAGTTGCTTAAACCTCCACTTGCCTTAATCTACTGGAGAAGGAAAAGGCAAAACCATTCCAGTATCTTTGCAAAGAAAATCCTATGGACAGTATGGACTTCATCATAAAAAGTCAGATGTAAGTGAACAACAAATTACTTCTTTCCCCCATAAGTCCTTTCCTTCATAACTCTCTTAGCCTACTCCCGCCACCCCCACATATTACTGAACCCTACTTTCTAATCTAACCTGTTTTCCTATTCTATTTCATGAGTGAGTATATCCCATTCACATTCTTGTCTGTTATTGTTAAATAAGTATTTCCTTTCCTTTATCATGTCCTATAATAACTTTCTTCTCTTGGCAATCCCCTTGCTACTATACAAAGACGAAGGTACTGAAAGAGAAGAAATTATATCAACAAGAGTAATCTAGAATGAAAGGATCTGTGTGTACCCAACCACCCTCTTCACTTCTCCTTATATAGACTTTAATCATTGATTGGGTCTAATACTTTTTTAAAAATTCCCTATTTAAGACTCCCCCACCTCCAATATTGAAGGGAAGTTTGTTCTGATTATGACTCTTCTCTCTCTGATATTGCTTTCTCCTTTAAATATTCCTATTTCTGCTTGTTTCTCTTCTGATTTTAATAGTTTTACATTAAAAAGTCTTCCGTGTATGTTTTCAACTCTCCCTTGTTCATTTGAGATAAGAATGTGATTCATATGATGTCATTTTCTCTACCCCTTCTTCCATATTTGTAGATGTGTATTCTTCTCCCACATCCCACTTATGAGAAATAGTAAGTTCTACTTACTCTCCCTCCTTTCTGCACTAATGTATTCCTTTTGCCTTCCTTTTACATTCTCATCTAAAAACTCTCAAAACAGGAGCAATCTTTTCCCTCTCCCTCTGAACTAGGTACTTTTTTCTAACATAACTATTCCATTACTGTCCACTAAAGATTTTAGGAGTCTTAAGGGAATTTTTTTCTCTCCATATTAGAATGTTAACATTTGGGGGGGGGGGCGGCCCGGAGCCAAGATGGCAGAGTAGAAACAGCACTTCCAAGGTGCTCTCTCCCATACCACTTCAAAAGCATATAAAAGGGGACTCTGTGAAACTTCTGGAGCTCCAGGACCCACAGAACAACACAGAGAAGCTAACCTCCCAATGAGGAAAGCCTGGCAGCTCTGCAGGGAACAGCCATGAGGCAATGAGGAGAAGAATGCCTTAAAAAGCCAAATTGGCCAGATGGAAAAAGAAGCTCAAAAGCTCACTGAAGAGAATCATTCCTTCAGAATTGGACTAGAGCAAATGGAAGCTAGTGACTTTATGAGAAAGCAATATGCTGTTAAACAGATCCAAACAAATGAAAGAATAGAAGGCAATGTGAAATATCTCATTGGAAAACCCAGTGACCTGTAAAATAGATAAAGGAGAGATAATTTTAAAATTATTGGACTACCTGAAAAAAATGATCAAAGAAAGAACCTAGAAATCATCCTTTAAGAAATTCTCAAGGAAAATTGACCTGATGTTTTAGATCCAGAAGGGGAAATAGAGGTTGAAAGAACCCACCTGAAAAATCCACCTGAAAAAGATCCCAGAAAGAAAACTACTAGGAATATTATAGCCAGGTTCCAGAATTCTTAGATCGAGGAGAAAATACTACAAGCAGCCAGGAAGAAACAATTTAAATATTGTGGAAACACAATCAGAATAGCCCAGGACCTGGCAGCTTCTATACTGAGGGATCGAAGGGAATGGAATATGATATTTCAGAGGTCAGAAGAGCTGGGATTAAAACCAAGAATCACCTACCCAGCAAAACTGAGTATTTTGTTTCAGGGGAAAATATGGTCGTTCAGTGGAATAGAGGACTTTCTCTTTTTTTATGCTTTATTAACTTCTGTTTTACATCATTCATTTCCACCAGATTTTGAGTTACAATTTTCCCACCATTTTTCCCCTACCCACCCTCCCAGAATAGCAGTCCACAAGATATTGCTCCCTCCAATCTGCTCTCTCCCATATCTTCTCCCATACCCCCTTCAACTTTTCCATTAGAACAAGGTGGATCTCTGTGCCCCAATGCCTGCACATCTTATATCCCAATTACAAGCAAAAGAGTATTAAGAATAGTATTTATATATATATATATATATATATATATTTGAAACATTTAATTGTAAGACCTCAAATTTCAGATCCATTCCCTTCCTCCCTTGTCACCCATTCCCTCTGGGAAGATAAGTAATTCAGTACATGTTCTACATGTCTATCTATGCAAAACATTACCATAGTAGATATATTGTACTAGGCTGCTTATTATTCCCTCCCACCCGTCCCACCCCCCACTTGGTCCATTCCATACTTGATCCTGTCTCTCTTCTATAGTGGGTACTTCCAACTCCCCCCATCCATCATTCCCCTTCCCCCCACTCTGCTGCAGTTGAGATATACCATTTAGTGTGTATGTCATTCTCTCCCTGAACCAAATTCAATGAGAATGTGATTTGCCTTTTTGCCTTCCTATTCTTCCCCTCCCTTGCAGCCACTTCCCTTCCTTCTTCTACATGAGATAGTTTACCCTACCCTGTCTCTCCCCATCTCCTCTTGCCACTTTCCTCTCTCACCTCATAATTTCACCCCTTGAATATCCTCTCTTCCCAACAAATTCAACCTATGCCCTCTATCCAAGTATAACTGTAAACATATATACATATATTCACATATGTATTCATATGACCATTCAACCTTCTTCCATTATTTTCATACTGAGAAAGGTTTCATCAGTCACAGTTATTGTTTTTCCATGTAGCAATGTAAATAGGTTAACTTTGATAAGTTCCTTTTTATTTCTTTTCCCTGATTACCTTCTCAGGCATCTCTTGCTTCTTGTGTCTGGATGTCAAATTTTCTATTCAACTCTGGTTTTTTCCTCAAGAATGCTTGAAAATCCTCTATTCCACTGAATGACCATATTTTCCCCTGAAACAAGATACTCAGTTTTGCTGGGTAAGTGATTCTTAGTTGTAATCCCAGGTCCTTTGCCCTCTGGAATATCATATTCCATGCCCTTAAATCCCTCAGTGTAAAAGCTGCCAGGTCCTGTGCTATTCTGATTGTGTTTCCACAATATAGAAATTGTTTCTTCCTGGCTGCTTGCAGTATTTTCTCCTTGATCTGGGGATTCTGGAACCTGGCTATAATATTCCTGGGAGTTTTCTTTTGGGATCTTTTTCAGGAGGTGATCAGTTGATTTTTTCAACCTCTATTTTGCCCTCTGGATCTAAAACATCAGGGCAATTTTCCTTGAGAATTTCTTGAAGGGTGATTTCTAGGTTCTTTCTTTGATCATGGCTTTCGGGAAGTCCAATAAATTTTTAAATTGTCTCTCCTGGATCCATTTTCCAGGTCAGTGGTTTTCCCCATGGGATATTTCACATTGCCTTCTATTCCTTCATTTCTTTGGATCTGCTTAACAGCATCTTGATTTCTCATAAAGTCATTAGCTTCCATTTGCTCCAGTCTAACTCTGAAGGAATGAATCTCCTCAGGGAACTTTTGAGATTCTTTTTCCATCTGGCAAATTCAGCTTTTTAAGGCATCCTTCTCCTCGTTTCCCTTTTGGGCCTCCTTTGCCATTTGAGTTAGTCTATTTTTTAAGGTGTTGTTTTCCTGACTCAGGCTGTTGACTCTCATTTCATACTTTTCCTGAATCCTTCTCATTTCTCTTCCCAATTTTTCCTCCACTTCTCTTATTTGATTTTTAAAGTACTTCTTAAGGTCCTCTATGGCCTATAATCTGCTCATATTTTCCTTTGGGGTTTTTGGAGCAGGATATCTGACCTCACAGTCCTCTGACTATTCTATGCTTTGATTCTCTTTGCCCCCAAAATAGGAGTCTAATGTTGCATTTTTCTGTTTAATTTGTTTCTTTTGCCTAGGCATGTTGCCACTTAATTACTTGACTTTTGGGCTTGTTGTCACAGTACAACTCTGCCACCAGACAGGGGAGCTTCTGTCAGGAACGTGGGGGGGGGACAACTTCCATTTCTGGCAAGCTGGATATCCACCCCACGACCTCCCCTCCAGACCAAAATCCAGATCCAGGCAGTTTAAAGCAAGAGCGATTAACCCCCAGACTGATTGCTGTATCTCCCTACAGTTCACAGACCAGGAGCTAGAGCCGACACTGACGCTGCAAAATGGCTTCTGTGCCATGTTTCTTCAGCAGCTTTTTGCCCCCAGGGGAGGAAGCCTACACGTTCCCCAAATACTGGTCCCAAAGTCCATAGGGCACTAACCTCTCACTTTTTCCTAGGCATGTCTGTGTTGATAATTCTGGAATCGCCACAGCTGCTGGTGTTCTGGGTTCCCTCCAGCTGGCTGCTGGCCCAGCCACCCTGCAGCTAAAACCTCGACTCAAGTGGACCTATGCTGGGCTCTCCACAAACTGCACACTGCACTTCTGGCTCCCAGAGTGCTGCCCTGATCCTTCCTGCAGGGGTGCTGGGCTGTCCTCAGCGGGAGGTTAGCTTCTCTGTGTCGTTCTCTGGGTGCAGGGGCTCCAGAAGTTGTTCAGAGTCCCCTTTTACATAGTTGGAGGTGGTCTGGGGAGAGAGTGCCCTGGACGTAGTGTTTCTACTCCACCATCTTGGCTCCACCACCGGAATAGAGAACTTTCAAGCATTCTTGAGGAAAAAACAGAGTTGAGTAGAAAATTTGACATCCAGACACAAGAAGTAAGACATGCTAGAGAAGGTAATCAGGGAAAAGAACTCAAAAGGAACTTATCAAAGTTGAACTATTTACATTCCTACATGGAAAAACAATAACTGTGACTGATGAAACCTTTCTCAGTATGAAAATAATTGAAGAAGGGTATATGGGCATATGAATACATATGTGAATGTGTGTATATATGTTTACAGGTATACATGGATAGAGGGCACAGGTCAAATTTGGTGGGAAGGGATCATACTTAAGGGGTGAATTTAAGAGGTGAGAGAGGAAAGTGGCAAGAGGAGACGGGGAGAGACTGGGGGGAGGTAAACTATCTCTTGTAGAAGAGGCAAGGGGAAGTGGTTGCAGGGGAAGGGAAGAACAGGAAGGCAAAAGGGCAAAATCATATTCTAATTGAATTTGGCTCAGGGAGAGAATGTCACACATACTAAATGGGATATCTTACCCTGCAGGAGAGTAGCATTAGGGGAATGAGACAGGGGATGATGGAGGGGAGGACATTCTGGAGGGAGGGGAGTTTCGAAGTACCCACTTTTGAAGAGGGACAGGATCAAAGTAGGGAATGGACCAGGTGGGGGGTGGGATGGGTGGAAATATAAGCAGTATTTTACAATATATCTACTATGGTAATGTTTTGCACAGCTATATATGTACATCACATACTGAATTGCTTACCTTCCCAAACGTAGTGGGTGATAAGGAAAGGAAGGTAATGGATCTGAAATTCGAAGTTTTAAAATTAAATGTTTTAAATATATATAAATACTATTATTAATACTATTTTGCATGTAATTGAGAGATAAGGTGAGCTGGCATTGGGGCACAGAGATTCACCTTGCCCTAATGGTAAAGTCGAAGGGGGTATGGGAGAAGATATGGGAGAGAGCAGATTGGATGAGGGGATATCTTGTGGCACTGCTATTCTGGGAGGGTGGGTAGGGGAAAAATGGGGAAGTAAACTGTAACTCAAAATCTGGAGAAAATGAATGATAGAAACCAGAAGTTAATCAAGCATTTGTTTAATTAAAAAATATTATTAACATGGAATCATATGGTTTGTTTGGTTTTTTTTTTTCATTTGGTTCTTCTCTGGACATCCTAAATGACCATGGTAAGTACTTTTGGCAAAACAATCTTAATTTTCTTTGATGCCTCATTTTGGCATAGGGGTGATCCAATGAAACATAATCTTAGATGGTCCTACCAAGATGGAAATACTTTGTGTATGGGACTAGTAATGGAATGTACATTTTTTTTAAAGAGTATCTCCCCATTTTTTCTAGTCTGGAAGCTCTGTGTCTATTCATCACTTCATCCTACTAATAATTATCCTGGCAGTTTTGACCTCCTCTGTTTCCAACCTACACTGGTTCTGTAGGCAACCTGATGGTTCCTACTATCAGGGATTCACCATATTGAATCTGGAATTAGCAAAGGCATCTGAAAGGCTTAGCTTACTGCTGTTTATACCTCCTGAATTCAAGACATCTACCAGTCTCAGCTGGTAGTGATGATTACAAATGTATGGCATAACGCCTAGCAGTATACTTGTGTGCTTATGCTACGAGAACCTTCCTTGATAAGTTTTGAGAGACATGCCACTAAATTGGTCATATGATGATGAATTTCTATTGCCTAACTCTCAAAGGTTATCTAATATGTTTTAAATCTGCATTCATATGTGTTTTTATCTCTTTCCCCCTCTCCCTAATGAAATTCCAGATCTTTGAAATAAATATTTTCTTTAAAATGGCCGTTTCCCCCATAATCATTTTTATTACTTTCTTTAAAAGTAGATCAACTTGTTCCAGAATGTTAATATTTCAAAAAGTAACACTGCTCTATATGAATGAAACATAAAGTGTTTTGAAAGATGAAGTCTGTGACAACAGCTTCTATATTTTCATGCATGATATGAGGCAGTAGGACTGGTGTTCAAGTGCTTAAAACTTTGCTAGCTATTCCCCCCATCAGTTTTTAGTGGTAATGCTGAAGAATTAGAGGTGTTTTTTCAAAGACTTTAACTCATGAGTCCACACCAGCTTATATATATCCCCAACAGGCTATCAGTTAATGTTAATTAGCCTGCCAGACATGTTTAAATTCGTATTTACTAAGATAGTATTGTAAGGACACAATCTTGCTCCCTTTTCTATTCCCCAAAGTCAGATCTATGCTTTCTTAAATGTACATGAACAGTCCAGGTGAAAGTGGGCTCATGTTTAAAGAGCACAGGTAGCAAAGGGATAACTCAGTTCTTCATTGGATAGAAGTTATTTTTTCCCATAGAATCCTCATGATTATTCTTTTACACATAGAACATATTTTTGCTCGGTTCCTTGTAGAGTCTCGAAGCTGCTTTTCTGATCGTGGTCTAGTGTGTCCTTAGGTCCCCATGTAGACACTGCTGTCAACCATTGCTATTCTAAGGACAGGACTAGAATTCCTATTGGAAGTGCAAAATCTTCTGACATTGAAAAGTTCACATGGTTTCTGGGAGGTGGAAGAGAAACATAGGACCTCTCTTTTCCCTACCAAGTGATTTTGTTTCAGGAGATTGTCTGGGCCATCACCTGAATGTTGGCTTTCAAACTATTTTTGCATTTTTTAATGTAGTGCCCCACTAAGTAAGACTGAGTCTCTTCAGTCAATCCCAATGCATTTAATGTTTAGTATTATTTAATTTTATCCAATATATTTCAATTGTTCCAAATAGATGAAAAACTTTTTGATAATAATTTTATGTCTGTGAATAATTGATTGAAAGTAGATGGTCTAATATGATGAAAGTAATTATTTTTAGTTAGGTGGAGTGATTAATTCAGTTAGCCCCCATACCTACATTGTTAAGTTCCCACTAATCAGAAGTAATAGGTGATGAATAGAAAATTTTGCACATTAGTCAGCATTTCAATAAAAATGGAGTTTTCTAATATGATTTGTTTCTCTTCAGAGATATAAGGATAGGTACAATCATTCCATTGGGTCCCTCTCTTTTATTCTGTCATAGTTAAGGTGCTCCATTTTCATATATTTATAAAAATTTGGAGCTGGTAGGGACCTTAGAGTTCATCTAGTCCAACCCTTTCATTTTTTATTAAATGCTTTATTAACTTCGGGTTTACATCATTCATTTCCACCACATTTTGGGTTAAAATTTTTTCCCATTTTTCCCCCTACCCACCGCCCCAGAATAGCAGTCCCACAGGATATATTTTGTTATAAGATAAAATTATTATGTTATCTTTTGTTCTCTGTTTAGTATTTATGTCATTCTCTCCCTGAACCAAATTCAATGAGAATGTGGTTTTGCCTTTTTGCCTTCCTATTCTTCCCCTCCCCTCTAGCCACTTCCCCTTCCTTCTTCTACATGAGATAGTTTACCCTACCCTGTCTCTCCCCATCTCCTCTTGCCACTTTCCTCTCTCACCTCATAATTTCACCCCTTAAGTATCCTCCCTTCCCAAAAAATTCAACCTATGCCCTCTATCCATGTATAACTGTAAACATATATACACACATTCACATATGTATTCATATGACCATACACCCTTCTTACATTATTTTCATACTAAGAAAGGTTTCATCAGTCACAGTTATTCTTTTAGTTATTCTTTTTCTATGTAGCAATGTAAATAGGTCAACTTTGATAAGTTCCTTTTGGTTTCTTTTCCCTGATTACCTTCTCAGGCATCTTTTGCTTCTTGTGTCTGGATGTCAAATTTTCTATTCAACTCTGGTTTTTTCCTCAAGAATGCTTGAAAGTCCTCTATTCCACTGAATGACCATATTTTCCCCTGAAACAAAATACTCAGTTTTGCTGGGTAGGTGACCCTTGGGTTCAGTCCCAGCTCTTTTGCCCTCTGGAATATCATATCCCATGCCCTTTGGTCCCTCAGTGTAGAAGCTGCCAGTTCCTGGGCTATTCTGATTGTGTTTCTACAATATTGAAATTGTTTCTTCCTGGCTGCTTGTAGTATTTTCTCCTTGATCTGGGGATTCTGGAACCTGGTTATAATAGAAAGAAATAGAAAGCAAAGTGTCAATTGAAAGAATCCATATATCTTCTCCAGGGGTTAAACCAAAGCAAAAACAAAAAAAACAAAAACAAAAAAAAAATTCTATGGCTACAAATACCAAGACATATGGCGGTTAAATTTAACAATTTCTTTAAGAAAATAAAGATTTTGCAAGTCATCAGAAGAGAAATCTTCAAATATCAAGTAAAGCAAATTTTAATAACACAAGACTTTTCTGAACCCACCAAAAATCACAAGGAGTGGAATAATGTGTTCCAAATTAGCTCAACATAAAGCCCAAGATGGCATACCTGGTAAATCGTAGCCTAACTATTAATGTAAAAAATACTTTCAAAAATAAAGAGGTATTTGAAACATTCTTAGGAAGAAAAAATGGACTCAAAGAGACTGTTTCTCAAACAGCCCAGTTGACATAAGAACAAGGATAAACAAATGCAACAACCAAGGACAAGAACAATATAACAACAGAGAGACCACTAAGAGACATCTTTCTAAATGTACATGCAACAAGAGTGGAAGCAGAAATCAAATAGTAGTGATGTTAAAGAAACAGGTTTGAAACATCATGCGCTAAACCTTATAACACCCTTCCTGTAAGTGAATCAAAGTTTTTGTTTTTGTTTTTGATGGGACTATTTTACTAAATGTAAGGGAACATAAAAAGTGGGGAGGGGAGGGAAGGAAGAAGATAGATGATAACGTATGTTGTGCCCTCATGTAGTCAAAGGCTAACAATGAAGGAGAAATAACCCCTTTAGTCTCTTAGGAAAAAGAGAAAATGGGAAAGGAAGAAAAGTTCTACTTTTCTAAATGGGGAGACTTACAATGGGTATGTAGGGATCTGGTACTTAGGAAGATCTCTCATCCATCAGGAGACAGGGTATCAGAACTCCTAGGGAGGACAACAAATACCCAGAAGAATAGAAAAGCAGCGACCCAGGGGTAAGATTTTTGAGGTAAATGAAAAAATAAATGATCAAAGGAAGGGCAAAGGTCAATAATAAACTACATAATCAGGTCCATTGGAAAAATGATACTATGAAATACTTATCCTCTCTATCATCCACATGAATTGCTTTTTCTCAAAGAGTAAGGTACAACAGAAAAATAGAGGGAACCCAGAAGACAAGCTCCAGGGAGTAATAATAGAAACAGCTTAGAAAATTTACCTCAAAGTTTTAATTCCATGAGGAATACAGAGAATAAACAAAGACTAAATAAGTAAAAGGACCATGAACCAAAGAAGAAGAGTCTAAGGTAGATAGTAAGATAAATTATGAAGAAAATAAGGAGGGAAGTTCCTTTCTAGGAAAAGATGCAGAAAGGGAGTTTTTTTTTTTAAACTAACCAGCAAAATGAATTGAATGAGAGCAAAGGAAAGCAAATTTTACTTAACTACTTAACTGAGAAAAGGGAAAGATGGGAAGAATTAAATAACTAGATTAAAGAAAGGAAAAGGAATAAGGAAAATTCAAAAACCAAGGAAAGGAGTAATGAAGCAGGAAGAGGGGAACAGCACTTGACAGTGAGTAGAAAAGAACTAAGGAGTATAGCATCACCTTAAAAAAATTGCAGCTAAAATAACTGAAGAAATTGAACTGTATCTATAGGGAAGAAGGAAAAATCATAATTTAGGGAAAATATCAAAAACAAATGGGGGAAAATATAAACCTAACTCTCCTAACTTCAAGTGTTAATGAATTAAATAATCCAATAAAACAAAAACAAGTGACAGATTAGATAAGAAAACAAAACCCCACAATCTATTGCTATAAAAACTTAAAAAAAATAATGACACAGGAAAACAAATCAAGGTAAGGCAACATAAGAGTTGTTTCACTACCTGTAAGTTATGATAAAAAAATAACTTAGACACTATTATTTTTTTTTTAAATTAGGGAAAATTAACTTGAAGTTTTAGAACTTGCAGGTAAAATAGGAATTGAAAAAAGCCATTAATCACCACCTAAAAGAGATCCCAAGATTAAAACTGACAGGAACATTATGGCCTAATTTCAAAGCTCCAAGGTCAAGGAGAAAATACTACAAGCAACTAGGAAGAAAAATCTAAATACTGCAGACCTACAGTCAAAATAGCAAAAGATTTAGCAGCTTCTACATTAAAAGTGGCCAAAGTGTTTATTTTTTACATGGAAAAAATTTACCTGTAACTCTTAAGAATATTATCATTACTAGGGTACTTTAAAAGAGCATATATATGATTGAAGGCCTGGAGGTGAGTTGAATATGATGGAATGTTCTAAAAAAAATAAAATTGGGTAGGAAGGGGTAAAATGGAGCAATTATACAAATGGGACATGAATGGAAGAGCAATTACAGTAGAGAACAGGATGGGGTAGAAGTCTAGTAGTGCTAGTTCTCACCAAAACTGGATTAAAGAAAAATTTAGGATATAAAAGTCTTCTCAACTTACAGAGAACTAGGAGGATGAGGAAATAGCATAAGGGAGGGAATTTTAGAAGGGTGTGCAAATTAAAAAATAAGAGGGCAAGGGAATAAGAAGGTAGATACTCTTAGAAGTGTGTGCAGATCAAGAAATAGAAGGGTAAAGGGAGAGAATAAGAAAGGAATTCTTAGAAGGAGTACAGCTTAGGGAGGCAGTGGTCAGAAGTATGATAATGGACAGCATAAAAACAGGGAGAGAAGGATAAATGGTGAGGTAAAATAGGATAGAGGGAAATATACAAGTATTAATTATAATTTTGTATTTGAGCAGGATGAAGTCAACCATAAAACAGAAATGGATATCATAATGAATTAAAAATCATAATTTTTCAATATGTTGTTTACAAGAAATACATTTAAAAATAAAAGATAAACAAAAAGTAAAAGTAAAGGGCTGCAGTGGAATTTTATGTTTCAGCTGATGCAAAGGAAGCAGGGATAATAATTATGATCTTAAAGTAGAATCTAAAATAGACTTAATTCCCCAATGGAAATGAACATGGAAATTATATTATTATAAAAGGTACTATAGATAATGAAGAAATATCAATACCAAACATACATGCACTAAATGTAATAGCATCCAAATCTTTAAAGGAAATGTTAAATTACTTACAGGAAGAATTAGAGCAAAACTATAATAAGAGAGGACTTCAACCTTCCACTCTTTGAACTAGATATATCTAACCAAAACATAAATAAGAATTAAGTCAGGGTGGCAGAGTCAAGATGACGGAGTAGAAACAGTGCTTCCGTGGAGCTCCAGCCCACTCCACTTCAAAATTATGTAAAAGGGGAACGATGAATGACTTCTGGAGCTCCAGAACCCACAAAATCACATAAAGAAGCTAACCTCCCACTGAGGACAGTCCTGCAGCCCAGCAAGGAACAGCCAGCACAGAGCTCTGGGAGCTGAGCCCAGGCCTGCTTGGGTCATGGTTTTAGCTTGAGGGTGGCCAGAACAGCAGCCAGTTGGAGGGACCCCATGACACCAGCAGCTATTGAATATATAGAATTATCAATACATTGATGCCTAGGACAAAGTGAGAGGTCAGTGCCCCATGGAATTTGGGACTGGTTGGGAGAATGTGTCAGATTCTTCCCCTGGGGGTGAGAAGGCACTGAGGAACAGGCCCAGCTTGCACCACATTGCCAGGTTGCAGCTTCAGCTCCTGGCCTGTGAACTGGAGGGGGAATCTGCCGATCAGTCTGGGGGGGTAAGCACTCTTGCTTTACCCTTCTTGGATCTGGATTGCAGTCAGGGGTGGAGGTCTTGAGGTGTGTAACCAGCTTGCCAGAATGTGTGGAGGCTTCACAAAGGCCACCCAACTAATACCTCTGGAAGTTGAGAAAACCCCAACCTTTGGGACAGAAGTTCCCCTGGCTAGTGGCAAAGTCCTACTGTGGCAACAAGAATAAAAGTCAAGTAATTGAGTGGCAATATGCCTAGTCAAAGGAAACAAAATAAACAGAAAAATTCAACATTAGACTCCTATTTTGAGGGCAAGGAGGATCAAAGCATGGAACAGGAAGAGGACTGTGAGGTCAGAACACTTGCACCAAAAGCCACAAATGAAAATACAAGCTGGATATAGGCCATAGAGGACCTTAAGAAGCAGATAAGAGAAGTGGGGGAAAATTGGGAAGAGAAATGAGAAAGATGCTAGAAAAGTATGAAATGAGAGTCAATAGCCTGACTGAGGAAAATAACACCTTAAACAATAGACTAACTCAAATGGCAAAAGAGACTCAGAAAGGCAATGAGGAGAAGAATGCCTTAAAAACCCGAAGTTGCCAGATGGAAAAAGAATCTCAAAAGCTTGCTGAGGAGAACCATTCCTTCAGAATTAGACTGGAGCAAATGGAAGTTAGTGACATTATGAGAAATCAAGATGCTATTAAGCAGATCCAAACAAATGAAAGAATAGAAGGCAATGTGAAATATCTCATGGGAAAAAGCACTGACCTGGAAAATAGATCCAGGAGAGACAATCTAAAAATTATTGGACTACCTGAAAACCATGATCAAAGAAAGAATCTAGAAACAATCCTTCAAGAAATTTTCAAGGAAAATTGTCCTGATGTTTTAGACCCAGAAAGGGAAATAGAGTTTGAAAGAATCCACAGATCACCTCCTGAAAAAGATCTCAAAAAGAAAACTCCTAGGAATAGTGTAGCCAGGTTCCAGTATTTCAGATCAAGGAAAGAATATTACAAGCAGCCAGGAAGAAACAATTTCAATATTGTGGAAACACAATCAGGATAACACAGGATCTGGCAGCTTCTACAGTGAGGGATCAAATGGCATGTGATATAATCCCAGGGCAAAGGACCTGGGATTAAAACAAAGAATCACCTACCCAGCAAAACTGAGTATCATGTTTCAGGGGAAAATTTGGTCATTCATTGGAATAGAGGACTTTCAAGCATTCTTGAGGAAAAAAACAGAATGTAATAAAAATTTTGACATTCAGATATAAGAAGAAAGAGATGCTTGAGAAGGTAAACAGGGAAAAGAAATCACTATGAACTTATCAGAGTTGAACTATTTACATTCCTACAGGGAAAAACAATAACTGTGATTGATGAAACTTTTCTCAGTATGAAAATAGTTGAAAAAGGGTATATGAGCATATGAATACATATGTGAATTTTTGTATTTATGTTTTCAGGTATACATAGATAGAGGGCACAAGTCAAATTTAATAGGAAGGGATGATACTTAAAACGTGAGGTTAAGAGGTGAGAGAGTAATGTGGTGAGGGGGAATGCGGTGAGACAATGGGGTGAATTGTCTCATGTAGAGGAGGCAGGGGAAGTTGGTTGCAGGGGAGGGGAGGAACAGGAAGGCAAAAAGGCAAAACCTTATTCTCATTGAATTTGGACCAGGGAGAGAATGACATGCATACTAAATAGGGTGTCCCAGCCTATAGGAGAGTGGTGGAGAAGGGGTTTGGGGAAAGGTGGTGGAGGGGAGGGAAGTTGGAAGCACCCACTTTTGAAAAAGGACAGGATCAAGATGGGGAGTGGACCAGGTGGAAGGTGGGATGGGAGGGAGGGAAATATAGTCAGTCTTTTACAATATATCTACTATGGTAATGTTTTGCATAGCTACACATGTACAGCATATACTGAATTGCTTATCTTCCTTTTAAAATCAAATTTTTAAAAATATGTATAAATACTATGATTAATACTATTTTGCATATAATTGGGAGATAAGATGTGCAGGCAATGGGGCCCAGGGATTCACCTTGCCCTCCTGCAAAAGTCGAAGGGGGGATGGGAGAAGAGATGGGAGAGAGCAGATTGGTTGAAGGGATACACTGTATGACTGTTATTCTGGGGTCGTGGGTAGGGGAAAAATGGGGGGAAATTGTAACTCAAAATCTGATGGAAATGAATGATGTAAACCAGAAGTTAATAAACCATTTGGAAAAAAAATAAAAAGCCAAGTAAAAGAATAGAATCTTAGATAAAATAGATATCTAGAGAGAAGTGAGTGGAAATAGAAAGGAATATAACTTTTTTCTCAGTGGTTCATAGTACCATTAAAAAATTGACCATATACTAGGATGTAAAAACTTCATAGTTAAATGCAGAAAAGTAAAAACGTTAAGATTAAGATTAATTGGAGACTAAACCTAATATTAAAGAGTAAGTTAAAGTGAGAGAAACAATAAGTAATTTTATTAAAATTGATAATAATAATAATGAAACTACATACCAAACCTATGGCATACAAAAAAATCTGTGATCAGGGGAAAATTTATATCGCTAAATGCTTACATCAATAAAATAGAGAAAGAGTAGATCAATTAATTAGACATGCAATTTTTTTGCAGAAATAAACTTGTTTTATACCAATACAATTTCTGTGGCTTTGGAAGGAAGAGGGAAGAAGCATTTGTACAATTTGAATCTAGAGGCAGGGATGAAGAACAGTTCCTCCAGTTCCCTTTGGTTTTGGGAGATAAGGTTTAAAGCTGTGCATGGGAACTGGAAGCTAGCAGTCTTGGCAAGAAGAAAATATCCCTTTGATTGATTCAACCCTGAGAGTAAGGGTGAGAGGTTTTAAGCTGTGTGTGATGGCAGGAGTGTTGGTTGGATGGGAAGGAGTGCCCCACATGGTGATTCAACCCTGAGAAAAAGGGTATGTTGGAGTGAGTAAATGATTATCAGTCACTAAGATCTAAAAGTATGGAAGGGTCCAGGAAATACCAGATCAAGGAGAAGGGTAGTCCTTCCCAAATGGAAGGGAAATTTTGGAGTTGGGTAGGGGTCACTGATTGTGTTTCTGGTAAAGGAATCAAAGCTGATCCCAGAAGAAGAGTGAGAGGATGGTATGGGAGCCAAGTCTGAAGTAGGAAGCGCCCACGCCCTTGTACATGCCCCAGATGCCTTCAGTTCGAATTGTTTTCATCACTGCATCTGGTAGTCACCAGTACATCAGACCCTTGCCACGGGCATATGTGGGTTGGTTGTAGAGCTTGGTACTGACTACATTGAAGGGTGTCATGGCAAGGACAACAGCCAGGCTACTCACCATTGCTGAGACCAGAGCCAGCTTCCAACTCTGTGGTGGAAACACAAAGAAGGGTCAGCAGCTGATCTTGGAGGGTTGTGAAGGGGAGCCATGCAATTTTTAAAAGCTAGAAAAAGAACAAATTTTAAATCCCCAATTAAGTAACAAATTGGAAATTCCAAAAATTAAAAAACATTTTCATAAAATTGAATATGAGAAATTATTATACCATTATTATTAAACCATATTAAACCATTTAATTAATAAAACTAGCAGTCGTGTTTATGAAAAAAAATAAAATAGATAAACCATTGGTTAATATCATTTAAAAAGGGAGAAAAACATCAAATAACTAATATCAAAAGTGGAGATGAAGTAAAGATATCTACAGTCATATGAAAAAATACTCAAAATTGCTATTAATTACAGAAATGCAAATAAAAACAACTCTGAGGTACCATGTCTCACCCATCAGATTTGCTAACATGACAAAACAGGAACATTATAAATGCTGGAGAAGGTGTGGGAAAATTGGAACACTAATGCATTATTGGTGGAGTTAGGAACTGATCCAACCATTCTGAAGAGCCATTTACAACTATTGTCTATAGGGCTATAAAAAAGGTGCATATCCTTTGATGCAGTAATACCACTTCCAGGACTGTATCCCAAAGAAATCATACAAATGGGAAAAGGACTCATATGTACAAAAATATTTATGGCAGCTCTTTGTGTGGTGGCAAAGAATTGGAAATTGAAGAGATGCCCATCAGTTGGGGAATAGGTGAACAAGTTGTGGTATATGAATGGAATGGAATACTATTGTACTATGAGAAATAATGGGCAGGTGGACTTCAGAAAAACTTGGGAACTTTTATATGAATTGATGCTCAGTGAAGTGAGCAGAACCAGGAGAACACTGTACACAGTTATAGGCACATTGTGCCATGACTAACTTTGATAGACAGCTTTTCTTAGCAATGCAAGGATCTAATACAACTCCAAAAGGTTCATGAGGAAAATGCTTTCCACATATAGAGACAGAACTATAGAGTATGAATATAGATTGATGCATAATCTTTGCTCTCTCTCTCTCTCTCTCTCTCTCTCTCTCTCTCTCTCTCTCTCTCTCTCTCTCTGTCTTTCTCTGTCTCTGTCTGTCTGTCTCCTGTTGTGTTTTGTTTTGTTTCTTCTTTCTCATAGTTCATACCATTGGTTCTAATTCTTCTTTACAACATAACTAAGAATGTATTTAATATGAATGTGTATGCAGAGCTTATATCAGATCTCATGCTGTCTTGGGGAGGAGGAAGGGAGGGAGGCAGAGAAAATTTAAAACTCAAAAGCTCATGGAACTGAATATTGACAACTAAAAGTAAAGAAATATTTATTTAAAAAGAGGAAAGGATAGGGGGCTGGAGCCAAGACAACAGGGTAAAAGCAGTAACTGGTTTGAGCTCATGCTCCAAACACCTCCAATACCTATAAAAATGATTCTAACCAAATTTTAGTGCTACAGAACACACAAAGTAACAGAAAGACACAAATATCCCACTGAAGGCAGCCTGGCAAGTTGACAGTAAGGGTCTATAGCATTGGACTGTGAGCAGAGCAAAGTCCCTTGTGAGCCTCCCTGACCCAGAGCAGTGGCACAGATTGGCATGAGCAGATTTCAGGAGAGTGGATCACTGGCAGCTGTGACGGTTTGCAAACTTCTCGACCCATAAGCAACAAAGAGAAAGAAAGAAGTGTTTGGGGAAACTCTGTTGATCCTGGGTAAGAGAAGAACATGGTTTGGCCCCTTCCCTGGGGCAGAAGAGGTGGCGGCAGCAGCAGCTTCTGCCCAGGTGGTTGCCTACTGAGCTACAGCCCCACAGATCATGGGGGATCCAAGCGACTGGGCAGAGGGTAATTGCAGGACTCTTTACTGGCACTGAGAAAGGATTCTCTTGCTTTGACCTGATTGCATCTGGGTCACAGTCTTGGGTGGCAGTGCTGGGGAGAGGAGCACTAGTGTGGCAGAGCTTGTTGAGACTGTAGAGAGGCAATCTTCCTTACAGTTCTGAGGCACATGTTTAGAAGAATCTCTGACAACAACTGCACAAAACCCCAGAAATCTGGGACACAGCACTTTCCACTCTGGAAGCAGAATTCTACCATGGCAAAGAGTTCAAAAGTCAAGTAATTGACTGCAAGATGAGCAAACAGTAGAAGGAAGATCTAACTATAGAATCATTTTTTTAGTGACAAAGACAATCAAAACATAGAACAAGAAGACAACAAAGTCAAAACTTCTGCATCAAAAGCATCCAAAAAATATGAACTGATCACAGGCCATGGAGGAGTTCAAGAAGGATTTTGAAAATCAAGTAAGGGAGGTGGGTAGGTGGTATAGTAAACAGAGCCCTGACCATGGAGCCAGAAGAACCTGAGTTCAAATATGGCCTCAGACATGTAACCCTTAGCTATGTGACATTGGGCAAGTCATTTAACCCCAATTGTCCTGATTCCCCCCCTCCAAAATGCAAAAAAAAAAAATCAAGAGAAGAAAAATTGGAAAGAAAAATTAGAATGATGCAAGAAAAGCATGAAAAACGACTCAACAATCTATTAAAAGAGACCCCAAAAAGTACTGAAGAAAATACTTTAAAATAGTGTATGGAATGTCTAGGTAGTACAATGAATGGAGTATCAGCCCTGGAGTCAGGAGGACCTGAGTTCAAATCCAGTCTCAGACACTTAACACTTACTTGCCATGTGATCTTGGGCAAGTCGCCTAACCCCAATTGCCCTGCCTTCCCCCTCCAAAAAAGCAAAATAAATAAATAAACAAACAAAAGAAAATAGTCTAACTCAAATGGCAAAAGAAATCCAAAAATTCGATGAGGAGAAAATTGGCCAGGTGGAGAAGTAATTTCAAAAACTCACTGAGGAAAATAATTCTTTCAAAATAAGTTTGGAGCAAACGGAAGCTAATGACTTTATGAGAAATCAAGATACTATAAAACAGATCCAAACAAATGAAAAATAGAAGGCAATGTAAGTATCTCACTGGAAAAACCACTGACCTGGAAAATAGATCCAGGAGAGATAATTTTAAAATTATTGTACTTCCTGAAAGCCATGATCAAAAAAAGAGCCTAGACAAATTAAAAAAGAAAACTGCTATGATATTCTAGAACTCGAGGGCAAAATAGAAATTGAAAAAATTCAGCAATTTTCTCTTGAAAAAGATCCCAAAAAGAAAACTCCTAGGAATATTCTAGCCAAATTCCAGAGTTCCCAGGAAAAGGAGAAAATATTACAAGCAGTCAGCAAGAAACAGTTTGAATATTGAGGAAACACAATCAGGATAACACAAGATCGAGCAGCTTCTACATTAAGGGATTAAAAGGCTTGGAATGTGATATTCCAGAGAGCAAAGGAGCTAGGATTAAAACCAAGAGTCACCTATCCAGAAAACTGAGTATAATACTTCAGGGGAAAATATAGACTTTCAATGAAATAGAGGACTTCAAGCATTCTTGCAAGAGAAGCATGAAAAGGTAAACAGAATAGAGAAATCAGAAGGAACTTACTAAATTGAATTATTTACCTGTCTACATGGAAAGACAATATTTATAACTCATTAGATATTTCTCAGTATGAAGATATTTGAAGGGAATATATACATATGTGTGTATACATACAGATAGATGTTTGTATAGGTGGGTATATATGTCTATATGTATATGTGTGTGCATACGTGTGTATGTACAAACATAGACAGAGGGCACAGGGGGAATTGCATGTGAAGGGATGATATCCAAATAATAAAATTAAGAGTTGAAAGAGGAATATATTGGGAGAAGGAAAAAGGGAAAGATAGGATGGGGTGGATTATTTCAAATAAAAGAGGTGGGAAAAGGCTGTTACAATGGGAAGAGCAGGAAAGTGAAAGTGAATGAGTCAACTTTACTCTCATTGGATTTGGCTTAAAGAGGGAATAACATACACACTCAGTTGGGTATCTTTTCTTACAGGAAAGGACGGGGGAGGGGATAAGTGGAGGGAATGATAGAAGGAAGGGCAAATGGGGGTTAGAGTAGTTAGAAGCAAACACTTTAGAAAAGGGATAGGGTCAATGGAGAGAATGGAATAAATGGGGTGCAGGAAAGGATGGAGGTCAATATAGTTAGTCTTTATTACTACTACAATATAGTTAGTCAATATTACTAGTATGGAAATGTTTTGCATAGCTACATATGTATAACCTAAATTGAATTGTTTATCTTCCCCAGTGGGGGTGGGTGAGGAGGAAAGAAGGAAGAGAATCTGGAACTAAAAGTTTTAAAAACAAATGTTAAAAATTGTTTTTACATGCAACCAGGAATTACAATATACAGGCAATGGGGTGTAGAAATCCATCTTGTCCTACAAGAAAGTAAGGGGGTAAGGATATAAGAGAGGGCAGATTGGAGAAGGGGTATTCAGTATGCTTGCCATCTAGAGTTGGAGGTAGTGGAGAGATGGGGAGAAATTTTGTAATTCAAAATCTTATAGAAATGAATGTTAAAAAATAAAAATAAATAATTTTGGCAGAGCCAAGATGGCAGAGTAATAAAAGCACTTCTAAGTCGCTCCCCCCACATCACTTCCAAACCATGTAAAAGGTGGGCTCTGAACAACTTCTGGAGCTCCAGGACCCACAGAACAACACAGAAAAGCTAACCTCCTGCTGAGGACCACCCAGCAGACCTGCAGAGAGCAGCCAGCACAGCACTCTGAGAGCAGATAGCACAGCACGAGAGGCCAGCGCTGTGCTCTAGGAGCCCAGCCCAGGGCCATATGAGCCGCAGTTTTAGCCCTAGGGCAGCCTGGCCAGCAGCCGGCTGGAGGGACCCCAGAACACCAGCAGCTGTGGCGATTCCAGAATTATCAACACAGATATGCCTGGGACAAAGTGAGAGATTAGTGCCCTACTGGGGCAACAAGCCCAAAAGTCAAGTAAGTGAGTGGCAACATGCCTAGGCAAATGAAACAAAATAAACAGAAAAATTCAACATTAGACTCCTATTTGGGGGGCAAAGAGGATCGAAGCATGGAACAGTGAGAGGACTGTGAGGTCAGAACTCCTGCACCAAAAGCCCCAAATGAAAATGAGTGGGTTACAGGCCATAGAGGACCTTAAGAAGGATTTTAAAAATCAAATAAGAAAAGTGGAGGAAAAATTGGGAAGAGAAATGAGAAGGATTCAGGAAAAGTATGAAATGAGAGTCAACAGCCTGACTGAAGAAAATAACACTTTAAAATAAACTAACTCAAATGGCAAAGGAGGCCCAAAAGGGCAATGAGGAGAAGAATGCCTTAAAAATACAAATTTGCCAGCTGGAAAAAGAATCTCAAAAGCTCACTGAGGAGATTCATTCCTTCAGAGTTAGACTGGAGCAAATGGAAACTAGTGACTTTATGAGAAATCAAGATGCTGTTAAACAGATCCAAACAAATGAAAGAATAGACGGTAATGTGAAATATCTCATTGGAAAAACCACTGACCTGGAAAATAGATCCAGGAGAGATAATTTAAAAATTTTTGGACTACCTGAAAGCCATGATCAAAGAAAGAAACTAGAAATCATCCTTCAAGAAATTCTCAAGGAAAATTGCCCTGTTTTAGACCCATAAGGGGAAATAGAGTTTGAAAGAATCCACAGATCTCCTCCTGAAAAAGATCCCAAAAAGAAAACACCTAGCAATATTATAGCCAGGTTCCAGAATTCCCAGATCAAGGAGAAAGTACTACAAGCAGCCAGGAAGAAACAATTTCAATATTGTGGAAACACAATCAGAATAGCACAGGACCTGGCAGCTTCTACACTGAGGGATCAAAGGGCAGGGAAAATGATATTCCAGAGGTCAAAAGAGATGGGATTAAAACCAAGAATCACCTACTCAGCAAAACTGAGTATCTTCTTTCAGGGGAAAATATGGTCATTCAGTGGTATAGAGGACTTTCAAGCATTCTTGAGGAAAAAACCAGAGTTGAATAGAAAATTTGACATTCAGACACAAGAAGCAAGAGATGCTTTAGAAAGTAATCAGAGAAAAGAAATCAAAAGGAACTTACCAAAGTTGACCTATTTACATTGTTACATGAAAAAACAATAACTGTGACTGATGAAACCTTTCTCAGTATGAAAATAATTGAAGAAGGGTATATGGGCATGTGAATGTGTGTATATATGTTTACAGGTGTACATGGATAGAAGGCACAGGTCAAATTTGGTGGGAAGAGAAGGTACTTAAGGGGTGAAGTTAAGAGAAGAGAGAGGAATGTGGCAAGAAGAGATGGGAAGAGATGGGGGGAAGGTAAACTATCTCTTGTAGAAGAGGCAAGGGGAAGTGGTTGCAGGGGAGGGGAAGAACAGGAAGGAAAAAGGCAAAACCATATTCTCATTGAATTTGACTCAGGGAGAGAATGACATACAAACTAAATGGGATATCTCACCCTGCAGGAGAGTAGGGGGAAGGGGGATAAAAGTGGGGAGGATGGAGGGGAGTGCATTCTGGAGGGAAGGGAGGTTGGATGTACCCACTTTTGAAGAGGGATAGGATCAAAGTAGGGAATGGACCAAGTGGGGGGTGGGATGGGTGGGAGGGAAATATAAGTAGTCTTTTACAATATACCTACTGTGGTAATGTTTTGCATAGCTATACATGTACAACACATACTGAGTTGCTTATCTTCCCAGAGAGAGTGGGTAACAAGGGAGGAAGGGAATGGATCTGAAATTCGAAGTTTTAAAATTAAAATTTTCAAATATACATAAATACTATTATTAATACTATTTTGCATGTAATTGGGAGATAAGATGTGCAGGCATTGGGGCACAGAGATTCACCTTGCCCTAATGGTAAAGTCGAAGGGGATATGGGAGAAGATATGGGAGAGAGCAGATTGGATGAGGGGATATCTTGTGGGACTGCTATTCTGGAGTGGTGGGTAGGGGAAAAATGGGGAAAAAATTGTAACTCAAAATCTGGTGGAGGGGCGGCTAAGTGGCTCAGTGAGTAGAGTACCAGCCCTGGAGTCAGAAGGACCTGAGTTCGGATCTGGCCTCAGACAGCACACACAAACAAAAACCTAGCCGTGTAACCTTGGGCAAGTTACTTAACCCCAATTGCCCTCCAAAAAGTAAAAATTAAAATAAAAAAAATTAATTTAAAAAATCTGGTGGAAATGAATGATGTAAACCAGAAGTTAATAAAGCATTTGTTTAATTTTAAAAAATAAACAATTTTTTGAAAAGTGGAAAGGACAAATATAGCACTAATAAGGAAGAAATCAAAGTGATCATTAGGTGTTATTTTGACCAATTATAGGACAGTAAATTTGACAATTTAAGTGAAATGGGAGGATACTCACAAAAATGTAAACTGCTTTTATTAAGAAAAAATGAGGGGTGGCTAAGGGTCACAGTGAATAGAGCACCAGACCTCGAGTCAGGAGGACCTGGCTTCAGATTCAGCCTCAGACAACACACACACACACACACACACACACACACACACACACACACACACACACACAAAACCCTAGCTGTGTGACCTAGGCAAGTCACTTAACCCCAATTGCCCTCCAAAAAGCAAAAGAAAAAAAAAGGAAAAATGAAATGAAATATCTAAATAAAACTATTTTCAAAAGATACTTTGAAAAGGCCATAAATTAGCTTTCTAAGAAAAAAAAGATGAGGACCAGATGTATTTACAAGTGAATTCTACCAAACATTTAAATATCACCTAGTTCCAATATTCAATAAAATATCTGGAATAATAGGCAAAGAAAAAGTCCTACCAAGCTCCTTTTATGAAATAAATATGGGTTGATACCTAAACCAAGAAGAGCAAAAACAGAGAAAGAAAATTATAGACCAATTTCACTAATAAATATGGATGCAGAAAAAAGCTTTTGGCAAAATGCAATACTTTTTCCTAATACAAATCACTTGAAAGCAAAGGTATAAATGGATTTTTCCTTGAAATGACAAGAAATGTCTACCTAAAATCATCAGCAGGCATTATTTGTGATAGGAATTAGCTAGAAGCCTTCCCAACAAGATCAGAAATCAAACAATGATGCCCATTATCACCAATATTATTCAATATTGGACTAGCAATATTAGCCATAGCAATAGGAGAAGAAAAAGAAATTGAAGGAATCAGAGTGGACAATGAGGTTAATAAAACTATGTTTTTTTACAAACCATATAGTTATATGCTTGGAAAATCCTAGAGATTCAAGGAAAAATCTAGTTTAAACAATTAATAATTTTAGCAAAGTACCAGGATATAAAATGAACCCATACTAATCATCAGCATTTTTATGTCACAAGCAAAACCCTGCAAGAAAAGATAGTAAGAGATACCCTATTAGGGTGGCTAGGTGGTGCAGAGAATAGAGCACCAGTCCTGGAATCAGGAGGACCTGAGTTCAAATCAGACCTCAGACACTTAACATTTACTAGCCATGTGAACTTGGGCAAGTCATTTAAGCCCAGTTGCCTTGCCTTCCCCCATCCAAAAAGAAAAAAAAAAAAAGATATCCCATTTAAATTAATTGTAGACAGCATAAAATACCTGGGAGTATACCTGCCAAGAGAAACTGAAGAACTACCTGAGCATGATTATAAAACTTTTTTATACAAATAAAGTTAGATTTAAATAATTGAGGAAATACCCATTGTTCATTGATAAGTTGCACTATTATAATAAAAACTACATTTATACCTAAATTAATCTATTTATTTGATATAATCCCAATTAAATTACAAAAAATATTTTATCAAGCTGGAAAAATAATAAAATTCATTTGGAAGAACAAAAGGTCAAGAATATCAAAGGAATTAATGGGAAAAATGTAAATGAAGGAGGTTTAACAATATCAGATCTTGAACTATATTATAAGCTAGTACTTTATCAAAACTATCTGGAACTGACATGAAAGGTGGATCAGTGGAGCAGAAAAGACACATGATATACAATAGCCAATGATTATAGTAACTTTGTGCTTGACAAATGTAAAGATTGAAGCTTTTGTCATGAGAATTCCTTTGAGGGGGTGGGAGGTTCTTTAGGTGTCACAGTGAATAGATTTCAGTCTCTGGAGTTAGGAGTACCTGAGTTCAAATCCAGTCTCAGACATTTAACACACTTACTAGCTGTGTGACCTTGGGCAAGTCACTTAACCCCAATTGCCTTGCCTTCCCCCCTCCAAAACAAAACAAACAAGCAAAAAGAATTCCTTTTTGGTAAAAAAAAAATGTTGGGAAAACTGGAAAGCAGTCTGTCAAAAATTGGAAATAGACCAATATCTTATACCATTTACCAAGATTCAAATTATGTATATGAAGGGTGATATCATAAGTAAAACAGAAGAAAATGGAATATATTTCTTATTAGATTTATGCATAAGAAAAGAATTTATGAATGAACAAGAGATCAAGAGCATCATAAAAAGTAAAATAGTTTTGATTACACTAAATTCAAAAGTTTTTGTATGAATAAAATCAATCTAGCCTAGATTATAAGGAAAGCTGAAAATTAGGAGGGAAATTTACAGACAATTTCTCAGATAAAGGTTTCATAACTCAAATATTTAGTGAATTTTGTCAAATGTATAAGAATATGAGTAATTCTCCAATTGCTAAATAAACATTATGCTAAAGGTTATGAACAGCTTTTCAATGAAGAAATCAAAATTAGATATAGTTGTATTAAAAAAAACACTCTAAATCTTTATTCTTTTGAGAAAGGCAAATTAAAACAACTTTAAGATATTATCTCACACATATCAGATTGGCTAAAATGATAGAAGGGAGAAATGGCAAATGTTGGAGGGGATATGAAAAAATGGGACACTAACATACTGTTGGTGGAACTGTGAACTAATTTAACCATTTTGGAGAGCAATATGGAATTATGCCCATAGTTATAAAACTATGTAAATTCAGCAATACCACTATTAGGTCTGTTTCCCAAGATGATCCAGGAAAAAAGGGGGAGGGAGAGTATACGTTCTAAAATACTTTTAGCAGTTCTCTTTTGGGGCAACAAAGAACTGGAGTTTAAGGGGATGTCCATTCATTGGGTAATGTTTAAACAAGTTGTGGTATATGGTTATGATGAAATGCTACTGTGCTGTTAAGAAATGATGAGCAGATTGATTTTAGAAAAATATGGACTTATATGAGATAATGAAGAATAAAATAAGCAGAACGAAGAAAACGTTATATACAGTAACAGCAATATTTTTAAGAATAGCTGTGAACAACTAATCTATTCTAAGTATTATAAATACTCAAATCAATAATAAAGGACTTATAAGTGTATGTGTGTGTGTGTGTGTGTGTGTGTGTGTGTGTTATATGGTGGCCTTCTCTAGTGTGGGGTGTAGAGAAAGGGAGGGAGAAAATTCATAACTTAAAATGTAACAAAAATATGAATTACTTTTTTAAAACAATGACAGACAATAAAATAAGGTGTTTAAGAAAATTACTATATATCAAGTGAATCCAAAGAAAGGAGATGCAATTATGCTATCAGATAAAATGAAACCAAACATTTAAAACATAGGAAGGGATAAAACAGGAAAATGTATTATGCTGAAAAGAACAAGACAACAAAACAAATATCATTATTAAAAGTATATATTTCAGATTCTTTAGCTTTGAAATTCATAAAAGAAATATTAACTGAGCTATTAAGAATAAATAGATGGTAATCCAAATATTTCAGTGTCCCTCTCTCTGAGGGACTGAACTAATTGATAGAGAAAATGGACCTAAAAGACTTATTGCTTCTGCTAAATGAGACTACAAAAGAATATAGATATTTCTTCACACACCTTATGGAACTTTTACAATAACTGACTGTGACCAAATGATCATTGTGACACGAAGATAAGGCCAAAATAGTAAATATATCCTTTACAAAATATAACATAATTAAAATAGTCATTAGTTCAGGGACCACAAACAAAAGATGCAGACCCAAATGGAGACAACAACAAAGTCCTAAGTAATGAGTAGATCAAAAAGCAAATCATAGAAGTCTTCATTAATTATATGAGGAAAAATTATAATGATGAAGCAGCATGCCTAAATTTCTGGGATGTAGCTTAAAGCATTCCTGAGGGAAAAAATTGTATCCCTACTAAAATCAGAGAAAAAATTAAATGGAAGCTAAAAACAAACACATTGAAATGATAAATAAAACAAAAAACTGGTTCCTTGAAGCTCTTAATATGAGCCAGGAATGAAGGAAGAGATAGTGGTAGAAGGCATCTATATAATTAAAATGGGGAGGAGAGAAGGAGCTCTCAGCAAAAAGCCTCACTTTTTTTCAGTTTAATATGAGGCAGGTTGTCAGATGAGAGGATGGGGAAGGGTGAGCCATGGAAGAATTGAGGAAGGATGAAAGTTTTCCCAAAAGTGCTATAGTAGGGGGATAATGGATCAATTAGGGAAGTATGAAAGGATTGTCTTCTTGTAGTGAGGGCCAGTTGAGATTATATAATAGAAATATGTGACGGACTCAATTAGTACATTTTCATGACTTTCTCTCCAGCTTCATTCAGTAGTGCTCGAGTGGAAGTAAAAATAGTAGATGGTGGGAGTAATTCAAGGAGGCTTCACAGGATAAAATCAGTGATAGAAGAGGGAGCAAGGGATTGGAGAGAAAATGATGCAAAGTTTAAAGTGGTTTACCACTTTACCTCCTCTCCTTCTTTATCATATCTCTTGACAATTTCATTGGCTCCCAAAGATTCGATTACCATCTCTACACCTATAATCTCAAGATCTACATATCCAGTCCTAATTTCTCTCCTGAGCTACATTCTCACTTCACCAACTGCCTTTTGGACATCCTGAATTATACATCCCCCAGGCATCTCAAAGTCAATATGTCCATACCAGAATATATTATCTATTCCCCAAACCCTCCCCTCTTCCTAACTTTACTATTACTGTTAAGGGCACCACCGTCTTTTCAGTCTCCCAGGTTCACAATATTGACATCCTCACTCACATTCACATTCACTCCCCATATCCAAGAGGTTGTCAAGTTCTATCAGTTCTGGCTCACAACATATCTTGTATATATCCTCTTCCCTATACTCATACAACCACCACCTAGAGAAGGAAGAACATTCTAGGCATGGGGGACAGTCAGAGAAAATGACCAAAGATGAGAGATAAAGTGTCTTGTTTTTAGAACAGCAAGGAGGCCACTGTTACTGAATAGGCATGTGAAGGGGGATAAGATGTAAGAACACTAGAAAAGTAGTGATGGCAGCCAAGTGAGGAAGGGCTTTGAACACTAAGCAGAAGATTTTGTGTTTAATTCTGGAGGCAATAAGGAACCACTGGAGTTTATTGGGTAAGGGTGACATAATCAGACACATACTTAGGAAAATCTCTTTGACAGCTCAGTGGAGGATGGAATGGAGTGGGGAGAGACTTGAAGCAAGAAAAACCATCAACAGGCTACTGAAATAATCAAAGTGTAAATTGATGATATCCTGCACCAGGAAGAAGGCAGTATCAGAGGAGAGGAGTCATATTTGAGAGATGTTGCAAAGGTGAAATCAACAGGCTGAGGCAACAAAATAACTGGATGAATGAGCACAGGTGA
The DNA here is from genome assembly GCA_011680675.1 of Gymnobelideus leadbeateri. NCBI lineage: Eukaryota > Metazoa > Chordata > Mammalia > Diprotodontia > Petauridae > Gymnobelideus > Gymnobelideus leadbeateri. The sequence continues at coordinate 50,976 of WOXC01002068.1, forward strand.
GAGATAATGAGGAATGAGGAATGATTCTGAGGGTCTGGGAAGATGGTGCTGCTCTCAACAATAATAAACAAGTCAGAAGATAGGGTTTAGGGGAGAAGGTAATGAGTTTGGGTTTTTAACATGTTAAATTTAAGATGTTTTTCTGGACATAAGGTTTGAGATTTCTGAAAATCAATTGGAAACATAAAATTGGAGGTCAGTAGAAAGGTTAAGACAGGACAGGTAGATTTAAGAATCATCAACATAGAGATGATAGTTAAATCCATGGAAACTGATGATATCATCAAGTGAAGTAGTACAGAGGATCACAAAGAAAAGGGTTCAGGACATAACACTGTGGGACAACTATGATTAGAAGGCATGATAATCATCATTGGATGATAATCCAGCAAAGGAGACTGAGGAACGGTCTGAAAGGGAGGAGGAGAACCTTAAGAGAATAATCTTCCAAAAATCTAAAGAGAAAAAAACATGAAAGACAAGACAGTGATAAACAGTGAGAGCTTAAGAAGAATGAGGATTCTGAAAAGACCACTGAATTAGTGATTAAAAGATCATTATATCTTTAGAGAAAGGAGTTTCAGTGAATTAATGAGGTTAAAAGTCAGATTGTAAGAGGTTAAGTGAGAGGGAAAAAAGTAGAGGAACATGTTACAGATGACCTTTTCAAGGACTTTAGCTTGAACCTAAAAATTGCATCCCCTACACTAACAATATTTAAGGGATCAGACAAATATAATTCTAGAGCATTCTCCTCTGAGTTTGGCCAACCTATAGTCCAAACCTCCTGCTTCTCCTCCTGGTAGGAACCAAAGTCTCCCTTGGAGAAGGGAGAAGAGACTTGGAGGAGACATAAAAGAAGCATCTGCACTGCTTCCCTTCAAATCACCCATGCTATATGTAGAGGGCAGGCTCACTTTGCAAACAAAATTATTTTTCTGAAGCACAGGTCTGAGCACACTAACAGTTCTGCTCAGTAAGCTCTAGTAGTTCTCTATCACCTCGAGAATCAAATATAAAGTCCTCTACTTAGCATTCAAAACTCTGCAAACTGGCACCAATTTACCATGCTCATTTCACTACACATAACTGCTTTTCATGCATTCTGTAGTTCAGCTACACTGGACATACTACCTGTTTTAAGTAGAAATTCTCCTATGTGCCACTTCCTGAATTTAAAACAAAAGTAACTTTATCAGGGGCAAAATCACAAAAGCAATTCTTTAACAATGGCATTATATTTAAGTATACAGTCTCCATACTCCCATTTCTAATCTTATCCTTCTCATTTAATCAACTCTTAGTTTTCTTAAGAACATTAGAAAATTTTCTCTCAGATGCACAGTAGGACAGAATTACTGGACAGCAAGAAGTCCAGCTTGCTGTGTCTTCCTCAAACACAGCAATCCTTCTCCTTTCTCCATGATACTGCCCTACCTGTCTTCCATACCTGCCCTTCTTTGCATATTAGAATCTCTAGTTTCCTTTAAAATTGAGCTCAAATTTCACTTTCAGTAAGAGAACTTTCAGAATATTCTAACACTATGGTATTGCCCCTAAATATTACCTTGGATATACTTTGTTGTATATAGGTTTGTGTGCTTCTCACCCAATAGAAAGTAAGCTCTTTGAGGGGAGGGATTATTTCATATTTTGTCTTTGTACCCTCAGAGCACAACACAGTGCCTGGCATGTAGTAAATGCTTAATGAATGTCTATTGATCGATTAATTTATTGATGGGTAGATAAAGGTGCAGATAAGAAGTCACACAGGGTCAGAAAGGGTTGACAATAGGTAGTAGAGGCTCATCCACAAAGGTTACTATTCAGGGAAAAATCTCCAGTTCCCAAAAGGACTAGAGCAGAACTAAGATTGCAAGTGAAGGATAAATGTTCCAGTTGGAAAGATATGAGAGGAGGGTGGAAGACCAAACAAGTAATTGTAGTAATTGCTATGTTTTTCCAGAAGGTCTGGTATCCTATGAAGATCAAGTTAGTAAATGGGTAGATTGAAAAAAGCTCTAAATATGGCCTCAAAGAACATTGATAGGAGTCTGGGACTTTAATATAAGTGATTTTTGCATTATTTCCTCATGCATTAGTTCAATTCAGCCAAAGACTACTCTGAAAGCAGTAAAAAAAAAAGTGTGTTGATGAACACTTACATGAATTGGGGCAGCTAGGTGGCACAGTGAATAGAACACACCCACCCCGGAGTCTGGAGGACCTGAGTTCAAATGTGGTCTCAAACACTTAACACTTTCTAGCCAGGTGACCTTGGGAAAGTCACTTAACACCAATTGCCCTGCCTTCCCCGCTCCAAAATGCAAAAAAAAAAAAAAAAGAGCCAAAAACAAAAAAAAACAAAAAGCAACCACGCACATGAATCAGACCTGTGAAGATTAAAATACAGTTTAAATGTATATATATATATATATGTTTAAACTATGGGTAAAATATATTGCAAATTTAATCAACCCCCACATTTTTTTAAAAGAAAAGAGGGATTTTTTACGCTTCAGGAATAGATGTATTAGAAATCCCCACCTATAACTCTCCTTATGAGATTTTCTAACATAATGAAATAGACCTATGGGAATTTAAATGTATCGTAGGAAGTAGGGATAAAATAAATAAACATATAGGGCTAAGCAGAATCTGAATATTTGGTATTCCTCTATCACAAGTTTATTGCTCAACCACTAGAATATTAAATCATTCACTGGCATATTTCTTCTGACCCAAACAGTAATGACAAAGTGAAATTACTTTTACAGCATGAATATATACATATATGTACATATATGTGTGTGTTACTAATTCTTCACTTCTAAAGACCAACTATTGATTATTCTCACTCTTTTAGTTTCTTTTCCCTGCTATTTGTTACTTTGAGGGTGGGTTGTTTAATTTTGTTTGTTTCTTTACCTGAGAATTCATTTGTATGCATTATTCCTAGTAATAAAACTACTTCACTCCAATGCAGGTCAACACTTTCTCTACTACTTGTAGTCTTAGAGAATAAATCCCTGAAGACTGAATATTGACTTAGAAAATCATAAATTGACATTATCTATGTTGTACTATGCTTGTATTTATTTTGTTAAACATTTCCCAATTATATTTTTATCTGGTTTGGGGGGAGGGGGAGGATGTTCGGGGAGCTGACTGCCTTCAGGCAGTGGGCTAAGGTTTGACACAGGTTTCCTAGAGCACTGAAAGGTTAATTTTCTTTAATCAATAAACTTTGGTAAGTGACTCCTATGTTCCATGCACTGTGTTAAACACTATGGATACAACAACAACACAAAAGGTAGAAGATGATCTCTGTCCTTACAGACCTTACAGTCAAATGAAGGAGAAAGAACTTGTTCAGAGTCACATGACCAGTATGTCTTGGAGACAGGATTTGAACCCAGATCTCCATGACTCTGGGAACACAGACTATATGCACTATATCACTTTGCCAATATACATACACTCCATTCAAAGAAAAAATTATTCTAGACAACAAGTGCTTATTAGCCTTATAAAAGAATGGCTTACTTTAAATAAGGGATTCTTTTTAAATATCAAGCTCTTGTGACATGTTTTTAATTTAATTCAATTTTTTTAAACCCATGCAAAATTCAGCTACAGTACAACTTTGCTGGAACTTGTCCATTGCATAAAAGGAGATGCACCTGTAACACATACATGCTGTTTAGTAGACCACAAGGTTCTTTCATAGAGTCCCATATTTCTCTGTTTTGAGTCTTTTGCCGCTTGGGTAAACATTGTACTTTTCATTGGATATACTGTAAGTCATTAAAGTCAGTAAACAGCGAAGATGAATAAAACAGCAACTTACATATTTTTAACACCTCGAAGTTAAAGCCATTTTGCAGTGGGGAGAAACAGATGCCCGCGTCTAAATGTGAGAGCCACCAACTGGGAATCTGCTAGTTGTAACTGTTGCCATCTGTTTTCCACTGTTCATTTTTACCTCCCTCTCTTAAGATTTAGTATTTGAATTCAGGGCTATCAGAGTAAGATGAATGGTGGGAGGGCTTTAAGTAAAAATTTTCCCAGGCGCTACTTCCTGAATTAAATCAAAGGTAACTTTTCATGGAGAAAGAGAAAATCATGAGAGCAATTATTTAACAATGGTATTTTATTCTAGTGTGCATTTTCCATGCTCCCATCTCTAACCCTATTCTTCCTATTCAATCAACTGCTAGTTTTCCTAAGGGCACTAGGGAAATTCCTCTCAGATGTCAATTAGGGCAGAATTAGTTTGTTCCCTGACTGAATAAATAATTTGGGTATACCATATATACTTCCAGAACTTGCCAGCACTAAATTAAATTTAAAATTTCTTGTGCCAATGGGCTTATGCATTTTGAAACAACAGATTAAAGGAAGAAAGTATTTGTGCAAAAAGGTAAATGAGCAATCATGACTTGTTAATTAGGATACAAGAGATCTCAAAAATTTTTTCTAGTCTGTCAGTATGCCTTTAAGTAACACGGCATCAAAACAATTCCAAAATATAGAAGTCTACTACTTTTTATTTAGAGAAATTCTCTCTAGAAAAAATTTCTTATCCAGTTTTAACAACTGTAAATGAAACACATACACTATATGTGTTAGTATGTGTATAAAGTTGTGTATATGGATATATATGTGAGTGCATATACAAATATACACATATAAACACTAAAAGTCAAGAAAGAGGAAGAACAATTAACAGTGTCATGAAATGGCTTTACATTTATAATTCCATTGTAAATGATCATAATTTGTTATTTTAAGACTGTCTTGATAGCAACTATGATTATACAAAAGCATTGGGTATGGCGGAGTCCCTTATGTGAACAATCACATTGATAGAGATGGGGATGAGATCTATTTTTTTAAGGAGTTCTAGAATTTCTTCTACCACTGATGCAAGCCAACATTTTCTTCTACAACTTAAAGTTTTAAAGCATTTCCCACCACATTGAGAGGTTAAGTTACTTACTTACCCAGAGTCAAACGGTCAATAGAAGTGGAATTCGAACCAGGTCTTCCTGGCTCTGTGGCCAGTTCTCTACATGGTGCCTCTTAAGAAATGCAAAGAACACTTTGTGAAAACTAAAATACATTTACATTCATTCATAGGAACATATAGCTTTAGTAAAATATAGGATTTTATTAAATTAGCTTAATTGAAAATAAGAATAATTTAATACAATTAGTTTACCTAAAGAAAGGCAACTGATAACAACAGAAAATAAGGCTTGGATTTGAATCTCAATCCATCTATTTACTAATAATATGACTTCATAAAGTCATGTTATCTGATTTAAGTCATCTTTCCAGCTTATCAATTGAGCCATCATATCTGTTTATGGAAGCCTCCCAGTTTTCACATCAAGTTTTCAAACTAAAAATCATAGATATAAACACAAACATACATGCATAAGTGATTATATTATATAATGAGAAGAAAACTAGCCAAGGAGTCAGAAAGAACTGGGTTTAAGTCCTGCCTCTGGCATAATAGCTGTTTGACCCTTGGCAAGTCACTGACCCTCTCTAAGACTTTAAGTTGCAGGGAAGTCATTGACCTATACTGGCAGAAGTTCTTTACCAAGTCCCTATAACAAACATCTGGTTATTTTCAAACTATAAAGTCTGTGCCTTATAGGTCAACATTCATCTATTTTGTCATTGACTGCAACAATTGAAATGTATAAATGATTTTATCAAAGCATCATAGGACAAATGTCATCAATTACCATTACAGTGTGAGTCAATTATTATAGAGCCATGAACTATGTCTCTAACATTCCCTAGGTATCTCACAAGTGTCCTTCCAAAAGCAATAGAAATGTTCATTGACGAATATAAATTCTTCCATGTATCTGAAAAGTAACTCACAATTAATGCTCTGTTAATAGCATGATCCTTATACATAAAAGGCATAAGGCATAATAAAGTTGAACAGTTATCCTGAGAGAAGCACATTCTCAAGTCCCATCACAATTTCCCTAAACCCCACACTTTTCTACAAAAATTAACTTTCATCATCAAATGAATCATCAGTGTTTCAAGTGTACAAATGATAAGCAGGGAAATAAGACTTGACCATTTCTTATATGTTCCATTTTTCCACCACTCATTTTGTCTGGAGAGAAATAAAGTCATTTTACCCAAACACAGAGACCTTCTTATTCATGATTTTAAAATGTGTATGTAGGAAATATATATATATATAATTAGGTTATAATTTTTAAAAATAATTAGGTTGATTATATGATCATCATTTCCTTGGTTTTACAGAAATACATTTTCCATAAACTGAAGTTCATTACTTTTGTGACATATATGAAAGGCCATCCCTGTACCAGAAAATATTTCTAGTAGAATTCCACTATCAGAAATTTATTTCTTTTGGAACTCAGAATGTTATAAAAGTGAATGTGGAAAAATTGTCTTTACATGTAATTGAAAAAAATAAAGTACTATTGCATGGGGAAAAGCAAAAATTTTTTGTTGTGTTTAGTAAGCTCCACTTTTAAAATACCATGGTCCCCAGAATAATTGGTCCATTAAATCAACTATAAGTCTTTCAAATTTTTGAGTGAATTAATATCATCAAATGCTTCGTGTGGACCAATTAATTGGAAACAAAGTGATTTGTGAAAGGTGAGAAGGCAATAGTTAATTCCAGAGTAAGTGGCTGCCAAAACAATGTAGTGTTTTGCATTGGGAAGTTCTTAGTAGCCAAGGAGTGTCAGAGGTTTTTTCTTTTTTTGTAATTTTTTTTTATTTTTTAGTTTACATCATTCATTTCCAATTCTGAGTTACAAATTTTCTCTCCATTTTTCCCCTACCCATCACCCCAAAACAGCGATCCCACTGAAAATCCCCTCCCCCAATATGCTCTCTCCCATATTTTCCCCCATCACCCCCTTTGACTTTCAGTAGGACATGGTAGACCTCTATGCCCCAGTCCCTGTATATCTTATTTCCCAGTTACATGCAAAATAATTATAATAAGAATATATTTTTAAATATTTTATTTTAAATCTTTGAATTACAGATTCTTTCCCTACCTCCCCCATCACCCACCCTTACTGGGAAGATAAGCAATTCAATATAGGTTATACATGTGTAGCTATGCAAAACATTACCACAGGGGATATATTGTGAAAGACCGACTATATTTCCCCTAAAACTCATCCCACCCCCGACTTGTTCTATTCTCTACCTTGATCCTGTCCATTTTCAAAAGTGGGTGCTTACAACTTCCCTGCCAACCAGCCTGCCCTCCCTTCCATCATACCCCTCTCATTCTGTTCCACCCTACTCTCTTGTAGGATGAGATACCCTATTTAGCATGTATGTCACTCCCTCCCTAAGCCAAATTCATTGTGAATAAGGTTGATTCATTCCCTTTTCCCTTTCTGTTCTTGCCCTCTCTTGTAACAGTTTTCCCTTGGCTCTTCTGTATGAGATAATTTACCCCATTCTATCTCTCCCCAACTCCTCTCATTATATTCCTCTCTCACCTCTTAATCTCACCTTTTAAGTATCATCCCTTCCTATTCAACTGGTCCTGTACCCTCTGTCTATGTATACTGTACACATATATACACATACTCATGTATGTATTCATACACCCATATACCCTCCTATATAGACATATATACATATATATATATGTGTATATACATATATATATATATACATTTCTATTCCCTTCAACTATTCTCATACTGAGAAAAGTTTCATAAGTTACAAATATCATTTTTCCATGTAAGAATGTAAGTAGTTCAACTTTGATAAGTTCCTTATAATTTCTTTTCCCTGTTTACCTTCTCATGCTTCTTGTATCTGAATGAAAAATTTTCTATTCAACTTTGGATTTTTCATCAAGAATGCTTGACAGTTCTCTATTCCATTGAATAACAATATTTTCCCCTGAAACATGATACTCAGTTTTGCTGGGTAGGTGATTCTTGGTTTTAATCCTAGCTCCTTTGACCTCCAGAATATTATATCCCAAGCCCTTTGATCCCTCAGTGTAGAAGCTGACAGATCCTGTGTTATCCTCATTATGTTTCCACAGTGTTCAGATTGTTTCTTCCTGGCTACTTGTAATATTTTCTCCTTGATCTGGGAATTCCAGAAGCTGGCTATAATATTCCTAGGAGTTATCTTTTGGGGGTCTTTTTAGGAGGTGATTGGTAGATTCTTTCAACCTCTATTTTACCCTCTGCTTCTAAAACATCAGGGCAGTTTTCCTTGAGAATTTCTTGGAGGATGATTTCTAGGTTCTTTTTTGATCATGGCTTTCAGGTAGTCCAATAATTTTAAAATTCTCTCTCCTGGATCTATTTTCCAGCTCAGTGGTTTTTTCAGTGAGATATTTCACACTGCCTTCTATTTTTTCATTTGTGTGGATCTGTTTAATAGTATTTTGATTTCTCATAAAGTCACTAGCTTCCATTTGCTCTATTCTAATTCTGAAGGAATGATTCTCTTCAGTGAGCTTTTGAGATTCTTTTTCCATCTGGCAAATTTTACTTTTTAAGGCATTCTTCTCCTCATTGCCCTTTTGGGCCTCCTTTGCCACTTGAGTTAGTCTATTTTTAAGGTGTTATTTTCCTCAGTCAGGCTGTTGACTCTCATTTTATAATTGTCTTGCATCATTCTCATTTCTATTCCCAATTTTTCCTCCACTTCTCTTATGTGGTTTTCAAAATCCTTCTTAAGCTCCTCTATGACCTGTAAGCAGCTTATTCTTTTCTTGGAAGCTTAGGGTGCAGGAGTTCTGACTTTGCTTTCTTCCTCCTGTTCCATGTTTTGATACTTTTTGTCCCCAAAAAAACGTAATCCAAAGTCAGACCACTGTGTTTGCCTTGCTTCTCTCGTTTGCTCATGTTGCCACATGCATGAGTGATTACATTGACTTTTGAGCCTTTTGCTCATTTATTCCGTGACTTTTACTTGACTTTTGTGCTTTTTGCTGCAGAAGAACTCTGCTACCAGAGTGGGGAGCTTTGTCCAAATCGCTGTGGCTTTCTTAGGTACTGGAGCTATTAGTTGGGTGCTTTCTCTGAAGCCTCCCCATGCTCTGGCAAATTGCTCATGCACCCCAGGACCTCCACCCTAGATGGCAAACCAGATCCAAACAGGTTAAAGCAAGATCAATTATCCCTCAGACTGGCCGCTTGGTCCTCCTAAGATCTGCAAGCCAGGAGCTCTGAAGCAGCCACATGGCAACAGCTGCACAGCCTTGGTACCTCAGCTGCTTCTTCCCCCAGGGGGTAAAGGCCCGATTTCACTCCCAGAATCCCAGTTCCCAAAGTCCACACTGCACTGATCTCTCACTTTGTCTTTAGCATCTATGGGTTGATAATTTTGGAATCTGCCACAGCTGCTGGTGACCTGAAGTCCCTCCAGCCAGTGGCTGGCTGTAGCTGCCCTAAGGCTACAACCTAAAACCTCAAGCTCCCAGTGGGCTGCTCTGGCTGCTTCCTGCCAGCCTGCTGGGCTGTGCTCAGTAGGAGGTTAGTTTCTCTGTGTCATTTTGTGGGCTCTGTAGCTCTGAAATTTGTTCAGAGTCATCTTTTACATGAATTGGAGGAGGTGCAAATAGGAGCCCCACAAAGTCCTGTTTCTACTCAACCATCTTTACTACGCTGAGTATCTGAGTTCTTGGGGAGGGAAAATGGGGCCCAAGAAAATAGTCAGAGGAAACAGGATGATTTCACATTTTTTTCCAGAGCTGGCTGTGTTGGTCTGTGTAGCTAAGAAAAAAAAAAAAAAGGAATTTTCTGATCACAAAGTTATCTAGATATTTTTAGTGTTTTCTCTGAAAGTATCTTCCCTTTGCATCCTTTTGACCATTGCTTGTCCCCAGTGAAAACTTATATAATACTTAAAGGTTAAATACCACAAACAAATTACTTCCTGATTAGAGATTGTCAGAAAAAATTAGCTAAAACTCACAAAGGTGTCCTTCAGTTTCTAATGTCCTACACTGAAGTTAAATCAAGATCATATCATTTAGAAATAATACCTATATCCTATTGGTCTTACTTCTTTTTGCTTTTTATGAGGAAAAAAAGATGAAGACATCATCTTGAGTTTTAAAAATATAAATGGGACGTGTAGCAGTGGAGGCAAGATGGTAGAGCAGAGTAGGGAAGAGAAAGCATTGAACTCCCAAATTCTGAAATAGCAAAGCCAACAAAAGATTGGACTATGATATACTTCCAGTCCAAGACAACTTAGAAGGGTGGAAAGAGTAATCTATGACATTGAATTGTAGACTCACATGGATAAAGTACCCATGATGGTGGTAACAGAATTGGCAGCAGCTTCAAGAACTCTCAAGCAAGAGATGTTAAAGGGACCCAGCAAATGTTCAGAAAGGAATTACAGGGGAATCCTGTGATAGCACTGGATACAAGACCAGATGCCATATAGCATTTCCATTGCCTATACCCACTTATGGGTTATAGTTCAAGGGCAGAGAAGAACACTTTCAATCAAGAGGGAATAGAAGCCCTGACAGGCAATATCATTTTTAGTCACAAGGGATCAGGGATGTTGGGTAACAGTTTCACTTCTGGTCTCAAATGATCAGGGGCTCTGAAGAAGAGCATTATTTCTGGCCCATAGGGAGCAGGGGACCTGAGGAGCAGTATTGATTATAATACCAAGGGATCAGATGCCAGTCCTAGGTAAGGGCCAGAATGTAGACCAGAAGAGCAGTGACCAATCTCTACCCATATTATATCACCTTGGAAACAGCAAAAACTTCCAAACCCAGAGACCTAGCTCTGAAAACAGTAGTGCAAAAAAAAAAGTCTATAACAGTTGAAAATAAGGTAAAGTGAGGCAAAAAAGTTTTGGGCATAAGAAATTTATTGATAAGTGCAAATTTTCCAATAAATCTCAGCTTTCTTAGTAAGCTGAGACCCTGAATGGGGGGGGGGCGGCAGGGTATGGTGGGGGAAGTTTTCTTTTATAGTATTTTAAGGAGTACAGAAAAAAAAAAAGAACAGAACAGGGTAGGTTACCTAACCAAAACATGGGGAACAATATGATCAGTTAAAAAGCTGAGATTCTGGGAACAACATAATTGCTTAGAAATTTAGCAATAGGGGCTAGCAACAACCACCATTTCTTCTCTCATGAGACTAAGAAGTATTCATGTTTGAGTCCACCTGTGAAGTCACTGTGACGTCCAGACTTTTTGGACAGCAAATCATAAATCCTTGAAGGTGAACTTGGTGATGTAAACAGGGAAGGCCTAAGTCCCTTGTTCATATGTATTCTTCAAGGTAAGTTAAGTTCCTTAGTCCAAGAATCAATCATTGAATAGCAGAAGATATAACTTCTGGACTTAATTAATTACAGCCCAGTTGATTCTGAACTAAGTTCAGAGACAGAGAACCACAACTTAAACAATTACAGGATAAATGCAATTAATTATAAATAGGATCAAGAAATAAATTATACAGGATCAATTCAATCTTTTTAGTCTGAAGGTTGAGACAGTGCCCTTCCTTTCCCCCATGTTGGAAACAGAGTCCAAATTTAACATAAACTTCAAAATCAAGAAATAAAGTGGAAAGGTGAGAAGACAACAACAAAAGAAATTTTAATTGCTCATCAGTAAATTTTTTACATTTATTTGGAAAATAGTTAACAAAATAAATAAAAATATATTTATATACTTAAATATATATTTTAAAAATATGTTTAATAATTTAATGCTAAAATATTGATTTTTCCCAAGGTTATGTCTACAGTCACAGACTTATTAAAAATATAACCAAATATTTAATTTGGTTAAAAGTATAACCAAAAGTTTAAGGAGTCATTTATTTTATTTTTTAAAATATGTTGAATCCAAAAGCCTGTAGAAAGTAAAAGTGGCAGGTAAAAGAGTAAAGTAAAACTCTGTATGTTATATATGTATAATACATATAACAGCTCAGAAATTAAAATCCTCAATTTAGATCTGGGTTCAAAATTTGATCACACTTTTTACTATTACCAATATGACCCTGAGTAAATCATTTGACCTCTTTCTTCTTAGCTTTAAAATGAGAGGATTGTACTACTTGACTTCTGAGGCCCCTTGCAGCTCTAACTCTATAATACTATGAGCCTACATATTCATTCAAAAACCTTTTTTTTAACAAATGCTTTATTAACTTTTGTTTTACATCATTCATTTCCACCAGATTTTGAGTTACGATTTTTTTCCCCCGTTTTTCTCCTACCCACCCTCCCAGAATAGCAGTCCCATAAGGTATCCCTTCCTCCAATCTGCTCTCTCCCATATCTTCTCCCATACCCCCTTCGACTTTTCCATTAGAGGAAGGTGAATCTCTGTGCCCCAATGCCTGCATATCTTATCTCCCAATTACAAGCAAAAGAGTATTAATAATAGTATTTATATATATTTGAAAAATTTAATTTTAAGACCTCGAATTTCAGATCCATTCCCTTCCTCCCTTGTCACCCATTCCCTCTGGGAAGATAAGTAATTCAGTAGATGTTGTACATGTCTAGCTATGCAAAACATTACCATAGTAGATATATTGTACAAGGCTGCTTATAATTCCCTCCCACCCATCCCACCCCCAACCTGGTCCATTCCCTACTTGATCCTGTCCCTCTTCTATAGTGGGTACTTCCAACCTCCCCTCCCCGCAAGAATGCCCTCCTATCCATCGTCCTCCTCCCATCCCCCTTCCCCCTACTCCTCTGCAGGTTGAGATATCCCATTCAGTATGTATGTCATTCTCTCCCTGAACCAAATTCAATGAGAATGTGGTTCTGCCTTCCTGTCTTCCCATTCTTCCCCTCCCATGCAGCCACCTTCCCTTGCTTCTTCCACATGAGACAGTCCACCCCACCCTGTCTCTCCCCATCTCCTCCCGCCACCTTCCTCTCCCACCTCATAACTCCACCCCCCAGTATCCTCCCTTCCCAACAAATTCAACCTATGCCCTTTATCCATATATAACTGTAAACATATATACACATTCACATATGTATTCATATGACCATGCACCCCTCCTCCACTATTTTCATACTGAGAAAGGTTTCATCAATCACAGTTATTATTTTTCCATATAGGAATGTAAATAGTTCCACTTTGATAAGTTCCTTTTGATTTCCTTTCCCCGACCACCTTCTCAGGCATCCCCCGCTTCCTGAGTCTGGATGTCAAATTTTCTATTCAACTCTGTTTTTTTCCTCAAGAATGCTTGAAAGTCCTCCACTCCACTGAATGACCATACCTTCCCCTGAAACAAAATACTCAGTTTTCTTTTCAAAAAGTGATTTGGGTTCTCCAAATTAATTTGGTGGAATATAGCCATTACTTTTTCAAAATCATTTTTATTCCAAAATAGTAAATGCAAAGATACCCTCATTAATAAAAGTAGTGGATTTCAATTCTAGCATCATAAATCCAGAAAGAATTCTCCGAGACCATGTAGTCCCTTCTTCTTATTTCATTTTACAGGTGAAGAAATGTCAGCTATAGAGGCAGAGTGATTTGCCTAAGGTCACAGGTAGTAGTAATAACAGCATGTATATAATGCTTTAAAGTTTACAAAGCACTTTGCAAATATTAGTTTGATAGAAGTGTTATTATTATCCCCATTTTAAAAATAAGAAAATTAAGACTGAGACACATGAAGCAATTTGCTCAGTCTCACAGCTTTTAAGTACCCAAAGCAGGATCTGAACTCTGGTCTTCCTAATTCTAAGCCCAACACTCTTATCACTGTGCCACCTGGCTGCTAGTAAATAGTTTACTTAGGATTTGAACCTAGTGTGGTGATAAAATTCTTGCATGCCTTCCTGGTTTATCTTAGGCTAAAATAACCATATTTTTACCAACCAAAGCAGAAGTTAGGAAAAGGAATAAAAATTGTGATAGTCGCTATCCCTTACTTTCCTGAATGGCATGATGACTGCATTGAAAAATAAAAATAAAATTTATATAAAACCATTGTTTTAAAACAACAATATTAATAACTTCATTACCAGAGCTAAAAACTCAGAATGTATACGTAGGTGTTTCAGCATGCATATTCCTTCCAAGACCCACCTTGGGATGTAGCAGATCCCCAGGCACCTAGAATCAGGAGAGTCAGAGTGTTTTCTATTTTTGTTGAGTAAGGAGTAGGTTGTACACATTAGTGATCTATCTACCCACTCGGAGTTAACTATACAGTGCCAGACTCCTAGATGTTGAACCTCACTGAATAGGTCTCCAGCCAGCACAGTACCCTGGTCATACCTCCCTCAGATGGGGCCAATGGCAGATAAATAAGAAGATTGAACTATTTGACCAACTACTCTACTGCCCCAAGCTAACTTTGTTAAACAGAAATTGTCTCTAGAGCAGCTACTAATAAACTGGGTAGTGCCGTACTATCATCCTTGTTTCAAGAGATCTTGTGATAGACAAGGAAGAAAACATAAAGGGGGTTCAAGAGAAAAAGTCAGAATAGTCCCTTAGGAGTCTCTCTCAGGCAACTAATTCAATATCAGACACTGCATTTAAGAGTTGGTAAAAACAAATGATCCTATATGCTTCTCTTTCTATTGTTTATGTTGCTGAAAACTTTGTGAGCAGATTCTAAAATGCCTCTGCCACCTCACCTTAAATGTCAGTAGTATCTGAAAGAACAATATTAAATTCATATACATCCAAATCAACCTGAATTCCATGGGGTTTGTTTTACATTGGCAACCAGAAAAACTTAAAGAGATTCCTAATCACTCATTGTTGAACCAATAGGGGAAAAATTACAAACTCTTTTTAAAAAGAAGAAAAAAAGGGGAGCAGGGATTATTCTGGGAAGGTAGCAGAGTAAGTCAATGAATTCTAAGCTCTACAGATTTCTTCCACAAATAAGATAAAATAGCACCTTGGGGCAAAGAGTGGTAAAAATAAACAAGAGTTGGAGCACAACAGTGGTCCTCCTGGGACAATCAAGAGAAGATCCAAAGAAAAATCCCAGGACTACGACCAATATTAGAAGGGAAGCAAAAAGCTGGGACACAGTTTTTACAAGCAATGTCTCTAATAAAGGCCTCATTTCATAAAAATATACAGAGAACCGAGTCAAATTAAGAATACAAATCATTCCCCAGTTAATCAATGGTTAAAGGATATGAACAGGAAGTTTTCAGAGGAAGAAATTAAAATTATCTATAGTCATAAAAAACACTCTAAATTACTATTGATTAGAGAAATGCAAAACAAAACAACTCCGAGATACCACATCACACCTATCTCAATAGGTAAAATGACAAAACAGGAACATTATAAATGCTGGAGAAGATGTGAAAAATTGAAACACTAATGCATAGTTGGTGAAATTGTGAATTGATCCAACCATTCTGGACAGCAATATGGAACTGTGTACAAAGGGCTATAAAAATGTGCATAACCTTTGACCTAACAATAACACTTCTAGAACTGTATCTTAAAGGGATCATAAAAAATCAGGAAAAGGACCCACCTGTACAAAAATATTTATAGCATCTCTTTTGGTGGTGGCAAATAATTGGAAATCAAGTGGATGCCCATTAGTTGAGGAATAGCTGAATAAGTCACGGTATAAAAATATAATGAAATACTTTTGTTCCATGAGAAATGATGAGCAGGCAGATTTCAGAAAAACCTGGAAATTCTTTTTTTTATTAATTTATCAGTTTACTTTTAGTTAACAAGATTCAATTCCATAGTTCCTTGATTTTCAAATTTCCTTTACCTCCCTCACCCCACCCCCCACAACAGCATATAGTCTAGTATAGGATCTGCAAATACATTCATATTAGACATTAGTCCAATTACAAAGGTGTATTGTACTAGGTGGGATGAAAAATGGTAAAGAAGAAATAAAACCAAACAATGAAAAGAAAAAGATCAATTAGTTTGCTTCCATCAGGATTCAAGCTCAGTTCTTTCTAGTTATATCTCTGGATGTCACATTTCTCTCCTTCAAGAGTCTTTCGGGATTGACTTATATCACTGCATTGCTGAAAAGAGTCCAGTCTGTCATAGTTGATCATCACACATATGTTGTATCTGTGATTGTATACAAATTTTTCCTGATTCTATTCTTCTCGCTCAGCATCAGTTTGTATAAGCCTCTCCAGGTAAATATGAAAACCATCTCCTCCTCATTTCTTATAGTACAATAATATTCCATTACATTCATATACCACAACTTGTTTAGCCATTTCACAATTGATGGGCACCCCTTTAATTTCCAATTCTTTGCAACCATGAAAAGAGCTGTTATGAATATTTTTGTACACTTCCTCACTTTTCTATGATCTCTTTGGGATATAACCCTAGAAGTGGTGTTGCTGGGTCAAAGAGTATGAAATTATTTATAGCCCTTTGGGCATAATTCCAGATTGCTCTCCAGAATGGTTGGATAAGTTCACAACTCCACCAGCAATGCATTTGTGTTCCAATTTGCCCACATCCTCTACAGTATTTGTCATTTTCTTGTTTTGTCATCTTAGGCAATCTAACTGGGGGGATGTGGTATCTCAGAGTTGTTTTGATTTGCATTTCTCTAATCAATAGTGATTAAGAGCATTTCTTCATATGCTTATAGATATCTTTAATTTCTTTCTCTGAAAACTGCCTGTTCATATCCTTTGACCATTTATCAATTGGAGAATGACTTGTATTCTTATAGACTTGACTCAGTTCTGTGTATATTTTAGAAATGAGTTCTTTGTGAGAGACATAGGTTGTAAAAATTCTTTACCAATTTCCCACCTCCCTCTTGATCTTATTTACATTGGCTTTGTTTGTACAGAAGTTTTTTCAATTTAATGTAATCAAAATTATCCATTTTGCATTTTATAATGTTCTCTAATTCTTGTTTGGTCCTAAAGTCTTCCCCTCTCCACAAATCTGACAGGTAAACTATTCCTTGCTTTCCCAAATTGCTTACAGTATCATCCTTTATACTTAGATCATCCACCCATTTAGACTTGATTTTGGTATATGGTATTAGATAATGATCTATGCCCAGTTTCTGCCATGCTGTATTCCAGTTTTCCCAGCAGTTTTTTTCAAACATTGCATTCTTATCCCAAAAACTGGGGTCGTTGGGTTTATCAAACAATAGATTATTATATTCATTAACTGCTGAGTCTCCCGCACCCAATCTATTCCGTTGATCCACTACTCTACTCCTCTGCCAATACCAAGCAGTTTTGATGACTGCTGCTGTATAATATGTATTAAAATCTGGCATAGCTAGTCCACCTTCCCTGGCACTTCTTTTCATTAATTCCCTTGATATTCTAGACCATTTGTTTTTCCAAATAAATTTTGTTCTCATTTTGTCTAACTCTAAAAAGTAGTTTTTTTGGAAAATTGATTGGTATGGCACTAAATATATAATTTAGTTTGGGTAAAATTGTCATTTTTATTATATTAGCTCAACCCAGTCACAAGCAATTGATATTTTTCCATTTAGTTAAATCTGATTTTATTTGTGTGACAAGTGTTTTGTAGTTGTGATCATATAGGTCCTGGGTTTGTTTGGGCAG
Organism: Gymnobelideus leadbeateri; assembly: GCA_011680675.1. Taxonomy (NCBI): domain Eukaryota; kingdom Metazoa; phylum Chordata; class Mammalia; order Diprotodontia; family Petauridae; genus Gymnobelideus; species Gymnobelideus leadbeateri. Next base: position 68,574 of record WOXC01002068.1, read on the forward strand.
GTAGATTCCCAAATATTTTATAATGTCTACAGTGACTTTGAATGGGATTTCTCTTTCTATCTCTTGCTGTTGAGTTTCACTAGAGATATACAGGAACGCCAGGGATTTATGTGGATTTATTTTATATCCTGCAACTTTGCCAAATTTATTTATTGTCTCAAGTAGTTTTTCACTTGATTCTCTAGGATTCTCTAAGTATATCATCATATCATCTGCAAAGAGTGATAGCTTGGTTTCTTCTTTCCCTAATTTGATTCCTTTGATTTCTTTTTCTTCTCTAATTGCTACTGCTAACGTTTCTAGTACCCGATTGAGTAAGAGGGGTGATAGTGGACACCCTTGTTTCACTCCTGATCTTATTGGAAATGCTTCTAGTATATCCCCATTGCATATAATACTTGCTGATGGTTTTAAATAGATTCTATCAACTATTTTAAGGAAGGCTCCATTTATTCCTATACTTTCTTGTGTTTTTAATAGGAATGGATGTTATACTTTGTCAAAAGCCTTTTCTGCATCTATTGAGATGATCATGTGGTTTCTGCTAGTTTTATTGTTGATATGATCAATTATACTGAGGGTTTTCCTAATATTAAACCATCCTTGCATTCCTGGAATAAATCCTACCTGATCAAAGTGTATTATTTTGGTGATAAGTTGTTGGAGTCTTTTGGCTAATATTTTATTTAGCATTTTTGCGTCTAAATTCATGAGGGAAATTGGTCTATAATATTCTTTCTCTGTTTTATCTCTTCCTGATTTAAGAATCAGTACCATATTTGTGTCATAGAAAGAATTTGGTAGGACTCCTTCTTAACTAATTTCCCCAAATACTTTGTAGAGTATTGGAATCAATTGTTCTTTAATGGAGCAGAGTGAGCCAATTTTTTATCCCAAGACAACTTAGAAGTTAGGTAAGAAAAACCTGCTTAACTAGCAAGAGAAAGGAGCACAATCCAGTGCAAACAGAGTTAGTGCAGCCTTGGCTACAGCAAACAAGGAGAGGACTTGGGTGAATAAATCAATGGCAGCAGTGGTGGTTTCCAGACCTCTCAGCCCACAGATGCCAAGGACAAATTAAATCAGAAGGAAAGGTCTGTCATATATGGGTGAGAGCAGAGCACAGTCACAATTCAGGCTGTGCCAGCATATCTCCAACCTAAGCAAACCAGGAGCAGGCCTTAGAGCTACCAAATCAGAAACAGAAGCAGCTGCTTCCAGAGTTATCAGCCCACAGAAAGTAAGGGAGTCAACATCAGGTCAGATGGAGAATACAGGAGTCTCTTTGTTGGAACTGAGGCAAGACTCTGTTGCTTTGCTCATACTCAGATCCAGTTTGCAGTCCCAGGTGGCAAACCCAGAACTTATAGCCACAGTGGAATAAGGACTCTCATCAGTATCCCAGGACAAAAAAAGAGTGTTTGTGATCACTTACAGACCAGAGCACAGGCCAAGAGAGTAGTAAACACACTCCTTCTTAGATCATACCACTTTGAAAGAACTGAAAACTTACCAGTCCCTAGAAGTATCTCTGAAAACAGCTTCACAAAACCCCTGAAGCTAGAGACAGTGAGCCCTCCAACCTGGAAACAAAGCTCTACTTTAAGAAATAGTTGAAAGTCAAGAACTAGGCTGGGGAAATGAGCAAACAATAGAAAAAAATCTGACCAAAGAAAGTTACTGTGGTAACAAGGAAGGTCAAAACATATACTCAGAAGAAGACAAAAAGTAAAAGTTCCTACGTCTAAAGTCTCCAAGGAAACTATGAATTGGACTCAGGCCAAGGAAGAGTACAAAAATCCAGCAATAGAGGTAGAGGAAAGATTGGGAAGAAAAATGAGTATTACAAGAAAATCATGAAAAAAAGTCAACCGCTTGGTAAAGGAGACACAAAAAATATTGAAGTAACAAACTCTAATGGTAAGGGAGTTTGAAGATCTTTCTGCCCCTTAATATACCTAAGGGAATTTGAGGATCTTCCTTGATTGGAAAATGTACTCTGACCCCTAATAAGCTGAATGTGTTGAGAGGACTTTGCTGAAGGGTGGAGCCGAGTCCAACAGGGGGAAACTTGTTTGGGGGAGGCTTGTTGTTCAGGAAGTCCCACACCTTGTTGCTTTGTAATTAGGCAGTGGGTCACAAGGGTTGTGATGTTCTCTGACCCTGGAGAAAGCTATATATACCTCTAAGGTGAGGTTTTGCTTTGGGGTTCACTTTGGGAAGAGTTGTGTGATTTGGTCAGATGATACTCTGGGCAGTCATTGAGACCCCGGGCTTTGAAAACCCAGATATTGGTGCTTCTCTCTCTGATGACTAACTATGTGGGTACATGATGGTCAGACAGAAACCTGACTGTTGGTTTGTTGGATTTTGTTATTTTCTCTCTCCATATTTTTTGGCTGCTAATAACTTCTGTTTATATACTCTGAACCTGAGGGTGCTGACTTTATCTCCTGAAGTAGGTAAATAATATATGTTTGATTAGAGTAAGATTGTTAACCCCTTTTCAGTTGTTTTCCTTTAGAAAAGCAGATCAAAGAACCTGTGCTAACAGCCATCCTGGGCATGCTAGGGTGCTTGCAACATGTTACACAAACAGATAAGACCAAATGGTAAAAGAGGTCCAAAAAGCCAATAAAGAGAAGAATGCCTTAAAAAGCAGAATTAGCCAAATGGAAAATGAGGTAAAAAAAACTCACAGAAGAAAATAATTCCTTAAGACTTAGAATCAAGCAAATGGAATCTAATAACTTCATGAGAAATAAAAAAACAAAAAACAAAAAAGAATGAAAAAAATAAAAGAAAATGTGAACTATCTCATTGAAAAAACAACTGACCTGAAAAATGGACTAAGGAGAGACAATTTAAAAATTATTGGATTATCTGTAAGTCATGATAAAAAAAAAAGCCTATATATCATCTTCCAAGAAATTATCAAGAAAACTGCCCTGATATTCTAGAACCAGATGCTAAAATAGAAATTGAAAGATGGCCTCCTGAAAGAAATTCCAAAATGAAACCTCCCAGGAATATCATAGCCAAATTCCAGAGTTTCCAGGTCAAGGAGAAAATATTTCAAGCAGTCAGAAAGAAGCAATTCGAGTATTGTGGAAACACAGTCAGAGTAACACAAGATTTAGCAGTATTAAAAGATGAGAGGGCTTGGAATATGATAATCCAAAAGGAGCAAGGAGTAGGAATCACCTATCAATCAATACTAAGTATAATCCTTTAGGGATAAAAATGGATATTCAATGAAATGGAAGACTTTCAAGAACTCTTGATGAAAAGAACTCAGCTGAATAGAAAATCTGACTTTCAAATGTGAGACTCAAGAGAAGCTTAAAAAGGTAAACGTGAAAGACAAATCATAAAGGATTTAATAAGGGTAAACTGTTGAAATTTCTACATGGGAAGATGATACTTTTGCAACTCATAAGAACTTTCTCATTATTAGAGAAGTTAGAAGTAGTATATATAGACAGAGGGCACAGATATGAATTGAATATGAAGGAATGATATCTAAAAATAAATAATTAAGGGGTAAGAGAGGAATGTACTAGGAGAAAGGGAAAGGGACAGGTAGAATAAGTTAAATAGGAGGCAGGAAAATGCTTTTACAGTGGAAGAGAAGACAGAGAAGGTGGGGGATGGGAGGGGAGTGAGCCTTACTCTCATCAGAATAAGCTGAAAGAGGGAATAACATACACACTCATTGGGTATAGAAATCTATTATAGCCCTATAGGAAAGTAGGAGTTTAAGAGAATAAGAAGGGGCGGCTAGGTGGCGCAGTGAATAGAGCGCCAGCCCTGGAGTCAGAAGGACCTGAGTTCGGAGCCGGCCTCAGACACTTAATCCACACAAACAAAAACCTAACCGTGTAACCTTGAGCAAGTTACTTAACCCCAATTGCCCTAAAGGAGCCGCTAGGTGGCACAGTGAGTAAGAGCGCCGGCCTCAGAGTTGGGATGACCCGAGATCGAATCTGGCCTCAGAAAATGAGCACCCACACACAAATAATGACTAGCCGTGTAACCTTGAGCAAGTTACTTAACCCCAATTGCTTTTAAAAAAAAAAGAGAGAGAGAGAGAATAAGAAAAGGGAGGGAGGTGATAGAAAGGAGGGCAGATTTGGGGAGGGAGTAGTCAAGAGCAAAACACTTTTAAGGAGGGGCAGGGTGAAGGGAAATAGAATAAAATAAACACAGCTAGGAGGAATAGGATGAAGGGAAATATAGTTAGTAATAGTAACTGAAAAAAATTTGAAGCAAGTTTCTTTGATAAAAGCCTCATTTCTCAAACATATAAAGAATTGAATCAAATTTATTAAAAAATAACAGGCATTCCCCAACTGATAAATGATCAAAAGATATGAACAGTTTTCAGATGAAGCAATCAAAGTTATCTGTAGCCATATGGGAAAAAAATACTCTAACTCACCATTGCTTGGAGAAAAGCAAATTAAAACAATTCTGAGGTACTACCTCATACCTATTGGATAAGCTAATAGGACAGAAAATGTAAATGACAAATGTTCAAGGGGATATGGAGAAAATGAGACATTAGTGCACGGTGGAGTTGTGAACTGATTCAATCATTTTATGTAGCACAATTTGGAACTATGCCCAAAGGGCTATAAATCCATGCATACATTTTGACTTATACAGATACCACTACTATATCTGTATCCCAAGAGATACATAACAAAAAGGAAAAGGACCTATATCTATCTATATATATACAACAGCTCTTTTCCACTGGCAAAGAATAGGAAATTGAAGTGATGCCCATTAATTGTGGAATGGCTAAACAAATTGTGTTATGTAATTATGATGTACTAAAAAAAATGATGAGCAGGTTGCTCTCAGAAAAAGCTAGAAAGACTTACATGGGCGGCTGATACAAAGTGAAATGTACTCTTTACAAAGTAACAGCAATATTGTAAGGTTAGGAATTACTAGCTATTCACAGCAATACAATGATCTAAGACAACTCTGAAGGAGTTGATGAAGAATGCTCTCCATCCCCAGAGAAAGAATGTATGCTGTCTGAATACAGCTTCCAACATAATTTTTTTTTACTTTCTCTATTTTTCTTGGGGATTTTTCTTTTTGTTTATGTTTTCTTTCACAATTTTACTATTATGGAAATGGTTTGAAATGTGTAACCTATATTAAATTGCTTGCCTTCTCAATGGGGGGGTGGAAAGTAGAGGGGGGAAGGGAGAGAATTTGGGACTATAAGTTTTAAAAATGAATATCTAAAATTATTTTTGCATGTAAATAGAGGAAATGAAATAAATAATTTTAAAAGAAAATATTGTTTTTCTGAAGTATTAGAACAAGAAGAGAAAGTAGAAATAGAAAAGAATCCACCAATCACCACCCAAAAGAGATCTTACAAGGTAAACCTACAGGAAAATCATAGTCAAATTTGGAAGCCCACAGATCACAGAGAAAATATTAAGAGCAACAAGAAAATAAAAGCAATTTAAATATGACAATGCTACAATTAGAATCACACAAGCCACACAGAGGTGACACTAAAAGTCTGCAGGTCTTACTTATAACACTATATATCAAAGAACAAAAGAACTGAAATTGTGGTTGAAAATATCATACCCAGCAATGTTAAGCACAATCCTGAATGAGAAGAAATAGATATTTAATGAATTGCTGGACTTTCATGATTTTGTTTTAAAAAAATACACCTTAACAGAAGATTTTACATATAAGATCCAAGAGAAATAAAAGGTATATATCAAAGACTAATTAAAAGGGAGTCAACAAAAACAGTTTATTTTTTCTATGAGAAATTGTAAAACATATATCCAAGGTTGTTATTTGTAATTGGGTAGTTCAAAAGAAAGATTGGAGTAGATCTGGGTATGATAGGGTTCTAAAAAAAACTATTTAGGAAAAGGTAAAAATAGTAATTAATCTTCTACAAATGAGGCACAAGAGGAAGAACTGATGCAGAGGAATTAGATGGGGAAGGTTAGTAGTTCTGGAATCCTACTTTCATCAAAAATGTGTTTAAGAGGGAATAATACATATATGTGTAGAAGGGTATAAAAATCTTCTAAATTCAGAAAGAAATAAAAAACTAAGTAGATGGGGAGGGGGAGAAGATAAAGGAGGCATTTTTAGAGGGGATGTTGAACAAACAGGATAAGGGGGTATAGAAGAATATTTAGATTAATAGGAATGGGAGATGGAAAGAAGGGAAATAGGACAAAGAAGAAGGACATAGTGTTTAGATTTATGGGAATGGGAGGATAAAGAAAGGATCATTGGAGAGAGAGGTTAAGTAATAGGAGGACAAGGTAGTGGGCAGAAGTAAAGTAGAGGAGTTGGGGGGATACAAAATAAAAGATACACACAAACATAAAATAAAGATCAGGAGTAGAATTTATTAGGGAAAAAAGTAGAGGTACTGGGGCAGCTAGGTGGCACAGTGAGTAGAGCGCCAGCCCTGGAGTCAGAAGGACCTGAGTTCGGATCCAACCTCAGACACTTAACGCACACACAAACAAAAACCTAGCCATGTGACCTTGGGCAAGTTACTTAATCCCAATTGCCCTCAAAAAAGCAAAAAAAAAAAAAAAGTAGAGGTACTAATCATGATCTCTGACAAAGTTAAAGCTAAAATAGATTCAATCAAAAGAGAAAAATAAGGAAATTGCCCTATATGTCAGACATATTAATCAATACTATTTTAGACTATTTAAAATGACAAGACAGGTGCATGATCTAGGTATAAAGGATGATACTGCAAGCAAACTGGGAAAGCAAGGAATAGTTTAGCTGTCAGATTTGTGGAGAGGGGAAGACTTTAGGACCAAACAAGAATTAGAGAGCATTATAAAATGCAAAATGGATAATTTCGATTAGATTAAATTGAAAAGCTTCTGTACAAACAAAGCCAATGTAAACAAGATCAAGAGGGAGGTGAGAAATTGGGAAAGAATTTTTACAAATTGTGTCTCTGATAAAGGACTCATTTCTAAAATTTACAGAGAATTGAGTCAAATCTATATGAATACAAGTCATTCCCCAATTGATAAATGGTCAAAGGATATGAACAGGCAGTTTTCAGAGAAAGAAATTAAAGATATCTATAAGGATATGAAGAAATGCTCTAAATCACTATTGATTAGAGAAATGCAAATCAAAACAACTCTGAGATACCACATCTCTCCAGTCAGATTAGCTAAGATGACATAACAAGAAAATGACAAATACTGTAGAGGATGTGGGCAAATTGGAACACTAATGCATTGCTGGTGGAGTTGTGAACTTATCCAACCATTCTGGAGAGCAATCTGGAATTATGCCTAAAGGACTATAAATAAGTTCATACCCTTTGACCCAGCAATACCACTTCTAGGGTTATATCCCAAAGAGATCATAGAAATGGGAGGAAGACCCAAATGTACCAAAATATTTATAGCAGCTCTTTTTGTGGTTGCAAAGAATTGGAAACTGAAGGGGTGCCCATCAATTGTGAAATGGCTAAACAAGTTGTGGTATATGGATGTAATGGAATATTATTGTGCTATAAGAAACGAGGAGGAGACAGATTTCATATTTACCTGGAGAAGCTTATACAAACTGATGCTGAGCGAGAAGAGTAGAATCAGAAGAAATTTGTATACAATCACAGACATATCATATGTGTGATGACCAGCTATGACAGACTGGACTCTTTTCAGCAATGCAGTGATATAAGTCAATACCGAAAGACTTTTGAAGGAGAGAAATGCGCCATCCAGAGATATAACTAGAAAGAACTGAGCTTGAATCCTGATGGAAGCAAACTAATTGATCTTTTTCTTTTCATTGTTTGGTTTTATTTCTTCTTTACCATTTTTCATCCCACCTAGTACAATACACCTTTGTAATTGGACTAATGTCTAATATGAATGTATTTGCAGATCCTATACTAGACTATATGCTGTTGTGGGGGGTGGGGTGAGGGAGGTAAAGGAAATTTGAAAATCAAGGAACTATGGAATTGAATCTTGTTAACTGAAACTAAACTAATAATTTAAAAAATAAAATGACAAGACAGAATAAGGTTGGAATATTGCTGTGGTGTTGGAAATGATGAGTTGGTGGATGAGAAATGTGGAAAGACTCAGACTTAAGAAGGAATAGATTATACACCCTCAGAGAAACAGAGAACAAATAAATATAGTCCAGTCTTACATGGATGCATATGAAAGTATATGTGATATGAGTATGATTATAGCTATCTAACTATATATGTGTATGTAAATATATGTGAGTGTATGTGTGTATGTGTATGCATGTATATTTATATGTATATATATGTATGCTTGTATATGTTTATGTGGACCTATTTTTGTGTATATATGAATCTGCACTTAATTGCAGCCTTCTTGGGGCAGGGGCAAGAGGAAGGGGAGGTAAAAGAACAAAGTAAAAAATGCACAGCAGAGAACAAAAGAAAACTTAACAAGGAAACAAAGACAAACAGCTCTGAACACAATGTGTAGTATTTTACCACATAGGATTTTTTGAAATGGAAATTATTGTTATATATTTTTAATCCTCTCTTACATTCTATTGTATCCATGAGAATATTTTTTTTCTTTTTTTTGTATTTAAGTTTATAATGTTTATTTTTCTTTATTTATTGTGTGTGTGTGTGTGTGTGTGTAAGTTTTAGTATTTATGATTGAAAAGTAACAAAAAAATTTTAAAGTGGGAGGGAACAGAATAGATCTCTTTGGTTTAAAATTTGGGCAGATAAATATTAATACTTTTTACAAAGTAGTTGATGAGTATTCAAAAAGTTTTTGATTATGTCTGTATGGAGAACCCCACCACCCATAAAAGTTCCCAGAATCTTGAAGAGATAGCAGGAGACAAATACAGATTTACCTGAGAGGCATAGAAATCAAGTGACTTGCCCATGGTCACATAGCTAATAGGTGATAAAAGTATGGATTTTAACCACTCTTTCCTGACTCCAAGGAGTTTTGCACTCTATCCACCATGCCAGTATGTTTCATGTGCAATAACAAAATGATTTTTAAATGTTTAGACCTAATTCTATTCATTTAGAGATACAATATGCTGCCTTCAGCATAAATACGTCAAGTCTATCATTTCTTATTTTAGCAAAAATATTTTTAGCTTGGGTCATATTTTCCTTGTTCATTCTACTAGAATCTTCAGTGTTATAAATTTGAATGGGACATTCCCATATTACCACCACTCCCATGTCCTTAATAAGGTAAAAGTAATTTTGAAAAATCTTATAAAATTTGTAAAATCTTGTAACATATTTTTATATGTTCCTTTGATCCAGATCTGGCCATAGAAAAATCTTCTTTGAATTTCTCCCTAATGTGTACATGCCCAATACACATATGCTGTTATATGTGTATATAATTGCATTGTAAATGTATTGATATCTCTTTATGTATGCATTCATACATGCGTGTATGCACACATGTGTATATGTTAGTATATACATATATGTGTTGTGTATACATGTGCATATACACACATATTAATATATAAACACACACACACACATATATATATATATTTATTGAGTATAGATATCTTAAGGAGTCTCTGCCAATGTGTTAGATAATGAGGAAGATATTTAGGGGCTCCAGAGTTTGTCAACAAAGCCCTTTAAATCATTTATATAACAGATAACCAAAGAGGCAACCCAGCTTACATCTACATATCACTGTGTAATGGTAAGGCAATTTGAAGATCTTCCCTGTCCCTTAATAGGCCTACAGGAATTTGAAGATCTTCCCTGCCCCTTAATAGGTCTATGTGATCACATGGAACCCATAGTGGAAGGAGCTTGCCAAACTGGTGGAGCAGGAAGGGGGGAGCAGGAAGTCAGAGTGAGACAGAACTAGGAGAGAGAGGAAGCAGGCAGGCAGAGCAAAGAAGCTAGCATGAGTGAGAGAGGGAGGATTTTTGCCTGGGGGACCTTGTTTTGTGGGGATATCTAAGGGAGGGAAGGCTTGGGGATGTTTGTGTTCTCTGCATTGGCAATATGTAGAGACTTCTTTGTTACTATTATAGATTGGCTTACTGGTGTTTGAATAAATGTTTTGGTTTCATCTTCAAGAAAGAGTCTGTTATATCTTGTAATTCAAACCTGGGAATACACTTACATATTCATAGCAGCTGCTGGGTGTATCATTTTGGCAAAATACACTGAAAGATTAATTTTCCTTCTAATAATTTTAAAATGCAGCATACTTATATTCTCAATTTACTCTGAAAAAATTAAACTTTTTGAACACAAACATTTTGAACAATGCCTGATTAATTCAGAACCTTTAGAACTTTAATTGGATTCTGATATACACTAATTTTATAAACCTCTTGTGTATCTGAAATGTTTCCAGAGGTAATAAAATTAATGAAATGATTAATATTGCCACTTAAAACTAAATTATCTGGTTTGCTGTCAGATATAAAGTCGGTAATAGTCACTATACATTAGTTGTCCAATAACATCTTCCACTTGATAGCCCTTTAAATAAAAGATATTACGTGGTTTCTAAAGTCTTCTCTTCTTCAAGCTTAGCATCCTTAGTTTGTCCAAGTAATCTTCTTCTCAGTTATCATCTAACATATTCACCAACTTAGTGTCCCTTCTCCAAAAGTGTTCTAGGTTAAAAATACTCTTCCTGAAATATAGTACCCCAAGTTAGATATATTGTTTCATATGAATTCTGACTGGGATGTGGTATAGTGGAACTATCAATCAAGTAATCAATATCATTAACCACTTACAACATACAAGGTACTATGCTACAATTAGATTGGGGATACAGGTACAAAGAATAAAACCAGCCCTACTTGCAATGAGCTTATATTCTAATGGGAAAGACAACAAATAATAATGAGTATATATAGCATAAATGTCAAAGTTAATATAAAGATGGATATGGGTAGATAGATAAAGTAGTAGATAAAAAAAGTTCTTGTTCTTGTTTGGCCTTTATTCTCAAAGAAGACCAGTGACATCTCAAGGGTGATGTCTTGAATTCCATGTGAATTGGATTTAAATGAGGCATAGCTGCACAAAGTAGATTACTCTTTCTTCCAGTATCATCAAAGTCCAGTGCCAAGACAAAATTTAAGATGACTGGCAATGACTCAGGATGGAGGACGTGACCATGCCCTTTCCAAATTGAGGTCTTTCCCAGGTCTCAGTTTCTCTGAGGTAACAACCACTCAAAGATTAAGGACGAGGTAAGAATTGAGGCTAAAGCTGCCTCAATTTACCATCACAAAAAATAGTTTGAGAGGGAAGGAATTAGGAGTTGGGGAAAAGGAAAGATTTCATGAAAGGAAGATGCCTGAACTGTACTTTAAAATGAAAGATAGAGTCTATGAAGCAGGGATAAGGAGGAAGTACATTCCAGGCATGGAGGATGGCCTGTGCAAAGGCACAGAGAGATGGAAGCTACAGTAAAGAACAGAGATCTGTTTGACTGGATCTCAGAGTGTGGTAGGGGAAGTTAAGTCTATTGGGGATAGAAAGAAAGGTAGGATAGAGCCAGGTTGTGTAAGACTTTCATCTCCCTCATTCTGTACCTAATATTTTTCCTAATGTAGCCTAATGTCAGATTGGCTTTTCTTCATTGATACAGCAAACTAATGATTTATATTGAGTTTGTGACCCATTAAAAACTCTAGTTTTTGTTTTGTTTTGTTTTATGCCATGAGCACAATTATCTACCTTTGTCTTCATCCTGTAATTTTCCCATTGACTTATTTAAATAATGTTTTTTAAATAACATTTTCTACTTTACATTAATGCCTATTAAATTTTCTTATTCAAATAATTATTTGTTGAATTGAATTGACCCATCATTCAAGTCTACATCTATGCATGCCAACTTTTTCACCCAATATGTTAGTAATTTTTTTCCAACCTCATAACATCTGTCATTTCTATCTAGATAAACATTCTATCTACAACTTCATCATTGATCAATATTTAACCAGCACAGGAGAAAGAAAGATCCCTTATGTACTCCCCTAGAGCATTAGTTCCAAGTTAATTTCAACCCATTAATTCCTTGGATTTGATCATTTAATCAGTTTTAAACCCACCTTGTTGTCTACTCAACTAGCCCATCTTTTCTAAAAGGATAGCATAACAGATTTGTCAAATGCTTTGCTGAAATCTAGAAGTCCATGGTATTTCCCTCATCTATCAGTGTGGATCAACTACATCCACACTAAAATCAGGTTAGTCTATTATGATTTGTTCTTGATGAAGTCATTTTGACTCTGATTCATTACAATTTCCCTCTTAAATTCTCACAAATTATCATTTTAATGATACATTTTAGAATTTTGCCAGTAATCAAAGTGAAACTCTGCTACCAAAAACTTGAAGATTCCACTCTTTTCCATATATTGAAAATAAGGACAATATCAATTTCAAGTTTTATGGAGATTTTTTAACTCTATATTATTTTTCAAGGGTCAGCCACAGTGCATTAGAAACTACAGCAGCTTCAGATTCTGGGCAATGTAATTCATCTAGATCTGGTGGTTGGAAGTCATTAAGACATTGATGGGCTCTCTTACCATCTCTTCACTTTTTGTAGGTTTCTACTTTTTCAATACCCCCCCCCAAGCTGAGGATTATTTCCTTAGGTAGAGAAGGTAGAAGCAAAGTAAAATATGAGTGATTCATCCTTAACATTTGTCACTTATCATCATTTCTTCCATTTCATCCCTTCTTTCATCTTCCTCTTGTCCTAAACATGGCCATGTCAGAAACATTTTAATTTGTCTTAGTATTCCCCAACACCCTCATTAATCAATTCAGATATAGTGGTAAACTGATTTTGCTAAACCAATAATGTTCTATTGAACAGCTTCACTTGGGGAAAAATCTGTGAGCATCTCTCTCTCCAGTAAATTTATCCCTATTGATGTCTGTACTTCCAAGTATCTGCTTATCTAGAAACTCAGTGAAACATGAACATAAGCCTTGTTTCCTATTAAGCCAAAGAAGCTATCTAAAGGGAGTTACATGGCCCAACAGATAGAGTGCTAGGCCTGCAGTCAGAAAGACCCGACTTCAAATCCAGCTATGTGACCCTGAATAAGTCACTTAATTTCTATTTGTCTTAATCTACTAGAGAAAGATATGATAAATCACTCCAGTATCTTTGCCAAGAATATGCCATGCATAGTATTGGCGTGCTACAGTCTGAGGAGTCAAATACAACTGACCAACTAAATAACAATTAAGTCATCTGGTTAAAACAATGAACTCTTTTCTTGCATTCCAGATGCTAGTTCTACAGGGTCTATAAACTCTTCTCACTTAACTCTTCAAAAATGAAACTGATTAATATAAACTCACCTCCAAGATAGCACTTTTTTTAAAGCAAGTGGGTTTAAGCAACTTGCTCAAGGTTACACAGCTAGTTATTTTTGGGGGTGGGTGCTAATTTTCTGAGGCCAGAACCGATCCCGGGTCCTCCCAGCTCTGGAGCCAGCACTTTTACTCACTGTGCCACCTAGACACCCCCAAGATAGCACTTTCCTTTCTCTTTTGATCCCATCATTTTTTTCATTCAGGGAAGTAGAACTTGAAGATAGATCTGATCTATAGACAGTCCCTGGTCATCCTGTGGCTCTATTTCCTCTCTAGTTTAAGAATAACTTAATTTAAAATGCCAAAGTACTCAAAAAAATCTGTGTTCTCATTGATTTATGATAGAATCAGGAAGACATATGTTCAGACCCAGCCTCATATATGTATCATCTGTATGTTAGCCTCAGCAAGTCATTTAACCTCTTTCTGCCTTAGTTTTCTCATGTCTAAAATGAGAGGTTCGGGCACGATGGCTCTAAGGTCCTTTTTAGCACAAAATATATGGCCTTGAACAATGCTGCATAGAAAAATATCACATCTTTATTAAATGGAAAAATGTCTCAATAATTAATGATGACATTATTGATTGTAGACACCATGAACAGCAGAAGACCTTGTGATGTAGTATTTTGACAATGAAAAACATAATACATTTTAACATTTTGTGTCTTCTCAGAGACCATTAATGATTGATGCTCTATTTTTTATTTCCTTGGCATTCTTAAAATGTATCATCAATGATGTCTGCATTTTTGAGGAAGTATCTACACTATCTAAATTATCTAAGGAGTACTAACGAAATGTAAATTAATATTGAGATGCTATAGATATACTGTTTGAACCTCATCATAGTGCATTCATGAATGCATTTCAAGTAAGGAAAAGAGAACCATCTCTCTTTTCTTGCTATTCTTTAGATTCAATATACCTTCATAGCAGACAATACAGGCACTATTAGAGAAAAGTTCCCAAAATTCAGGGTCACAGATGAACACTTGAAGACACCATCAAACATAGGTTGGACATGCAGAGCAGTAGTGTCATACTGGAACAAAATTACTCCATCATTTTGCATGCTTTATATTAGTGAAATTACTCACCTTACTAACAAGAAAATAAAAGCTGGATTTTTATCCATTGTAGCATCAAGCACCCCAACACCCCCAGAGTGGCTGCCAACACAGGTTCTTAGATCTGCTTTTGTAAAGGAAAGCAACTCAAAATCAGTTAACAAGCTCACTTTAATCAAACAAACATATATTACCTAGTTCAGGGGGAAAAGGTCAGCACCCCGAACTTCAGAGTATATAGACAGATCAAACATACAGGCTTCCAAACTGTCCAACCATTATCAATACCAAAATCACATTTACCAGAGAGAGAAGCATTAACATCTGGGTTTTCAAAGCTGTGGGGCCCAGAGTCTCATCTGGTCAAATCACACAACTCTTTCTCAAAGTGATCCCCAAAGCAAAGCCTCCCATCAGGGTTTATATAGCCTTCTCCTGGCTCAGAGAATGTAACAACCTTCTAGCCCAATCACAAAGTATCAAGGTGTGGGCTTTCCTGAAAAACAAGCCTCCCACCACAGGCTCCAGGTGCACTTAACCTAGGGGCAGGGAAGATCTTTAAATTTGCATTTCCATTACATCCATTAACTAAATTCAATTAAGGTCATCTTTGTCCTTTCTTCACTTGATGTCCTCTCTTCTCTAAGTGTTGATAAAAGTGAATTAAAGGCTACAGATCTCAACAATTACAGGTGAAAAGTTTGCCTGTGATTTTGACTATACAATGAAATTACTTGGAATATTTTCAATCTAGTTTCATTGACTGTGTGGAAAAAGTATATAAAAGGATATTTTTATTCTCCCAGTTAATAAGAAAAAATGGTCACTTATTGATAATGAATTTGAGTACCAGCATCACTTTGATACAAAAGAGGAACAAGAGGCAATGATATCATTTGAGTCACTCCTAGGTGCAGTGATTACTGGCATTGAAAAAGAACTCTCGTAAAATATGACTGCAATGGGAAAACTGCTGAGCTTAGTCATTAGCAAGAATGAAATGAGAATCATTGCCAAAAAATTTAAAGTGGCCTTGCGAGAGTTAGAAGCTGAAATTGGATTGCTATCTTCCTAAAGGTAGCACTCCACATACTACCAGAGAGTGAATGTCTTGGTTGGTTAAAGAAATCAGATAGGTCTTCCATGCTCTAGGGCTTTTACTGAAGTAGTAAGCCTTGACATTTCACTAGCTTACGAGGGGCCCATCTTTGTATCCTGAATTCCTGGAACCCAGTGTGCCCCCAGCACCTGCATGATATCTTGCCTGACTGAAGTAGTAAGCCTTGACATTTCACCCCTTACGGGGGGCCCATCTTTGTTATCCTGAATTCCTGGAACTCAAGAATCCTCCCCTCAGCTTGATCAGTGAACAGCCTGCCCCAGCCCACATCCTGCACCCACATGATATCAGTCTGCCCCATTATTGTTACTCTTGATATGATGGTGGTCTTTGACTATTTAAACTGTGTGTCTACTGGGGTTCGGGGCAGCTCCTGGGACTCTATCCCTAGGACTGCCACCGGCCGGCTAATAAACGTTTCCTGAATTCAATTACTGATGGTCTTGACCTGTTGATTCTGTCCGAGTGTCCATTTCATTACAAATATATTCAGTGCTTTGCAGTCTTACCTATTATAAGCTTTTCATGTGAAAATTTTTCATGACTTTCTCTATTGGAACCTTTTGTATGCATTTCAGCTGCAGCTGAGCATCCAATTTTTTAAAAAAGTTTTTCTTCATCATGAAGTAAGCAAAGAAAAAATAGTCATAGCATTAATGTTAAAATTAATAAATACACAGAGATAGATATAGGAAGAAAGAAAGGAAGGAAGGAAGGAAGGAAGGAAGGAAGGAAGGAAGGAAGGAAGGAAGGAAGGAAAAGGAAAGAAGGAAAAGAAAAAAGAAGAAAGGAAGAGAGGGAAAGAAAGAAAAAAGAAAGTAAAATAAAAACTGGTTCTAAGAGGGAAGGTACTAGCAGCTGGGGCAGGAGGTGGGGGAATCAGTAAAGATTTCATGAAGAAAATGGTGCATCCTGTGAACTTGGGCAGGGTTCTTTCCATTATATAACAACCCTCACTTCCAGAAGCTCCACACCCAAACATCCACATGAAATTGACACCAGGAAGAGTAAATTACATATACTGAAAGGGCTAGCACCCTGTTGACTATCCTCTGTTACATTAAAAAAAAAAGTTCAATGTCCATTATCTCATTCAAAATTTTGTACATTGAACAAGAACAATTGGCTTAATCAGTTAATTACAATTATTGAGTGAGAAGTTTTAAGTCCATAGTAGCTAGTGAATTATGTCTCACTGGTTACCACTACTCAATTTTTTTTTAAATTTTGCATCTCATTTTAAGTTCATATTTTAAGCAAGGTTTTTAAAATAATTTCAAGTTTTAGTTTATTCCATTTGAGGAATAAAAATATTATCCTGTATGATTGAATACACAATAAATGCTCTCCTTTAGGAAATAAAGTCAGATTCTTAGTATATAACATAATAAAATGTGTCAAGTCAACAAACACTAAATAAGTGCCTACTGAAGTGCCAGATTGTCATAAGTGTTGGATGTCATAAATGAGCTAATGTGTTGTGTATGCCTATTTAATAGGTAGCCTCTTCATTCAAATGGTTTAAAATAAAGTCCACAATTTTCCAGTTCTTTTGAAATCTTCCCCTCCCTTAGATATTTTATACAACAATCCTTCTGTGATTTCAAATTGTGTTTCCTCCCTTTGACCCAGCAATACCACTTCTAGGGTTGTATCCCAAAGAGATCATAAAAATGGGAAAAGGACCCACATGTACAAAAATATTTATAGCAGTTCTTTTTGTGGTGGCCAAGAATTGGAAATCAAGGCAATGCCCATCAACTGGAGAATGGCTAAACAAGTTGTGGTATATGAATACAATGGATTATAATTATTCTTTAAGAAATTATGAACAGGCGGACTTCAGAGAAACCTGGAAAGACTTATATGAACTGATGAGCAGAACCAGGAGAACATTGTACACAGTAAAGCCATAGTGTATGAGGACTGATTTTGATAGACTTAGTTGTTCTCAGCAATGCAAGGACCTAAAACAATCCAAAGTACACATGATGGAAAATGCCAGTCACATCCAGAGAAAGAACTATGGAATCAGAATGCAGAATAAAGCAGACTATTTCCTTTTTTGTTTTGTTTTGAGTATTTTTTTCTTTCTTGTGGTTTTTCTCATTCATTATAATTTTTCTATGCAACATGACTAATGTGAAAATGTGTTTAATAGGAAAAAAATTGTGTTACCTTAAATAAAAATTTATTTTGGGTATACTTGGGCTGAGTCTGCAAATCCTCCTGACTTTGTCTTTTCATATGCCATTTCAACTTCCTCATGGTGCATGTCAAGCGGACTGAAGTCTGAGGGCACAAATGTAGTGGTTCCTCTATCACTGATGAGCAAAATAGATTGTTGTAGAAATATTGACATATTTGTTCCATCTTTTCTCTATTTGTTGCCCCCTTACTAATTTACTCTGAATGATCTCAGAATAACAGGGCTAAATTTAGTCTCATGCGAAGATTTCTGTTGACTTGATTTTGCTCTAATTACTTTTCACTGTTTTATGATGCAATGTTGCTCATAATCTTCCATCATCCCTCTTCTTGAGTTTATATCTGCTACATTTAGGGTATTATTATAAAGTAGGCTACAAATTTAACTTTACTCTTTGAGTAAGATGGCCATCCATATAAATGATACTTCCTTATAAAAATTAAAATAGATTTAAAACATACCCATGTGCTCAACAATCTCCAAAAGAATAGAAGTTTGCTCTTATTATCTAAATGCTTTTAAGACTGTCTTGTGGCTTTAGAATACTTTACTTTGAAAACCACCTATTTAAAATCTTTAACCCATGGAAACCAGCTATGATCTTTTCAAATTGATCCCTCCCCCTCCCCATCATCTTCATTTAGAATAAGAAATCTAGCCCAATTTTATAATATATTCTACAATTGCAATTCTAAAACTTGCCAGTGTTCCTCGGGGGTATATATGTGAATTGCATATGTAATGATTGATATCTATACCCAGTCACACTAAACCAAAGAATTATGGTAATTTGCCTATCACTTCTATATTTTTTAAAAGAACAGCCCTGTTCAGTGATACAAAAATTCACATTGGGAGCTTTAAACCCTGAAAATCTTTGACTAAATATTACATAAAGTATTTAACAAGTGTGACACAGGACATGAATCCCTTTCTCCTTAATTGTCAATATGTCAATGCTAAATCTACATAGGCAATTAGCAGACTGGGCTGCCACTTGCTGCTTAGAAGAGTGAAAAAAGCAGCTGTCTCACTGATCCTGGTACTCAGGTCAGGCAAGCAATCAGACCAGGCATGCACAAATTCCATTATCTCATCAGCCTTATCCCTAATCCTGACATCCTCCTGAACAGGGTTGTCATAGGCCAATCTGGCAAGGGCCCCAGCTGTATGTCTCCTACTAGTCGCCTTCAGCAACCATGGCCTCTCAGGGGAACTACTAGTCTGTAGCTATCATTTTCAGAAATTATTTTTTTAAGTTTTTACAAACCCCCCCATCCTTTACTTCATTCTCCTTATGAGTTGTATTTATATTTTTAAAAGCTTTACAGCAAACAATTCCATGTTTTGGCATGATCTATAATCCATTGATTTAGAAACAGCTCACTACTTTATGCATAAGGGAGGTCCTGTGCAAATTAATGTGCTCATTCCCAGCTATTTGGCCAAGATCTTTCTTGACTTGAACCTATCAGCTTGAGAGATTGCATTTTTTTTATTTGCTTGCCTTTGATGCCTTGTTGATTTGGGGATAGTGGGAGAAGGAAGAAAAAAGGGAGAGAATATTTAGGCTTTTGTACCAACCCACTTTAAAATGCTATTACAATTCTTACTGACTACAGAGTCATCTCCATTACCTCTGGAATTATGATTGGATTTAACCTTCTACTCATTGAATTAGTGTCAGCTGTAATTCTTGGTGTACATTTGTTAAATTCAATCTCTCCTATAGGGGAATACCAGGCAGAGAAATGATAAGTGCATTAAATAGTCAGAGTAAGGAGACTGGAGAAATTGGGACTTAAAATTACTGTGTAGATAAAGAAAAGTAGGTTCATGTTGCTTCTTCATTTCTTTCAAGGAGGGTACAATCTCAGCTGGAAGTGTAAGCCTTTATAGTTAGCCCTCTACAGTGTAAGGAATACTAAGTGATGCAGGACTTCCTACTGCCTAAAGTTATGGGGTGGATGTTTTAAGTGAATATTAATGCTGTTGAGAAAGTTACCAGATTGTAAATCCTAAAAATTCTGGTCCTCTGCTAATCCACACACCAGTTTCATGAACCAAATCAGTAAGTATTTCCCTTTGGCAGAGTAGAGCATCTTTAACTCCTAGGTTAAAAACAAGACAATAAGTAATCTTTCCAATGTGTCACTGCTTTCTCTGTCCCCAAAGTATCACGTATACTATATGTGTGTGTATATGTGTGTGTGTACACATGTATTTAACATGTTTATGTCCTATATACTAAGCAAAAAATGTAAGATCCTTCAAGGTAGAAACCATACTTCATTTTTTTATTGTATCTCTAAGCCTAGTACAGTGCCTTATACTTAATGCTCAAAATTTCCAAGTAGGGGCAAAAAATGTTAGGCCTGAAGTAGGAAATGAAATAAATCAAACAAACATCTTCCTGTGATTAAAAGCAGAATGATATAGTAGACAGGAAAATTATTAGATATAGGTCCTATCTTGTGACCTTGGGGAAATTACTTAAAAATCTCCAAAGTATTTGAAATTATTCCTACCACTTAGGTCATGGTACTATAAGCACTTGATAAACATTTCTGGGATTAAATGGATTAGATCTTAAATTCCACCAATTTATATGTCTCCAATCTAAAAGTCACTACTACATGGGTAAGAGTGTAGACATTGCACTCACACTGTTACATGTGACAAAGTAAAATAATTAAATTTATTGACAGCAAATGTTACAATTATTTTATATTTTCAAAAAAATCCTCCTGAAATACAATATGTTCTCCTTTACTGCAATCACTTGTTTTACATGACTTGGCATTGAATTCACAAGATATTAACGTGTCTTCTTTTATTCTTCATCATTATACTATAAATGGCCTTGTATATTAAGAATACATTTGAAGAACAGTCTGTTTTTTTTTTCCCAAATCTAGCTTTTATTCTAACTGATAAGTTTTTGATTGGGTATAAATCAGATGAGTTTCCAAGCCATTCAAGTGTATTTGTCACTGTCTTTTATAAGTGGAAGTGATAAATGTGGGCAGGGCCAACACAACATTTTATCCTTGATCTTTAAAAAGAAACTCATTTTCAAAGTTAGGGAGTAAACAGAATGACAAAAATTATAATAATAATGCTTTAATATGTGTAAATCTTATTATGTGGGAAAAGAAAGTAACAAGTCTAGGCAAAATCCAACACCACACTTGAATACTATAGCTTTGGTAGAAGCAAAATGGGAATTTTTAGAAATGTTAAAGGGACTAGAATACACCTGCGATTATGAGAATGAATATTTAAATAAGACATCTTGCAATACTGATGCTGAAGTCACAGCTAATGGGAAGCTGGAGCACAAAGAAATGTTCTTTGGCCTAGAATAAAAGTATGTAGCTAATGGTAATAGAATAAAAAAACAATAGTAAATTTAGCTGCACCATTAGTAAAATTTCAACAAATAAAAGACTGTTCTTGTAAAATTTCTAGTATGATTTCTAAAACAGAGACATCTAAGTAATGTCATGGGACCTGAACAGAGACATTTTGTATTTGTATATCACTAAGAATGAAAGGTGTCTGAAGGCATCAATATGTGTTACCTATTTCTGGTTTTATTGTTAAGAGTAATCATTTCCTTTGAGTGGGAGGTGGGTTCTAATTTCATTTAAGACTCTTTCTAGACATCCTCTTACCTTTTTTTTCAATTATGAAGGAACATGTGCAAAAGTATCTATGCAAACACAGCATATATCCTGAAACAAAAAAGACTTTTTGTACCACAATATAAATGGAATTATCTATCCTAGATCAATTTTTAAATTGAATAACCCTATGTAGTGTGCACCTAACTGTAAGTTAGATTTAAAATAAAAGAAGTTCCCTTCTAATTCTGAATGTATGATCTTTTTATTCTAAGTATAACACTTGAATGCTCTGGGTCTCAATTTCTCCTTTTCTAAAATGGAGGGCTTAGAGTCTAGGATTTCTACTAGTCCTTCCACCATCTAAATCTATGATCAATTAAAATTCTCTGAGTCCGTATTTGCTAGGGTGTTCTCTGAGTTTAATAAAATAGCAAGAAACAGGAATTAGCTTGGAGAAAAGTGGAGAGTGTAAACAGTGAGTAAAACCACCAGAGATTTTATAAAATGTTGAATTGATACAGGGATAATGAGTGTTTATGACTATTTCTAGGCTACTCTAAGTGAATACAGCAACATTTATTGTAGAGTGATACATAGTCTCCTCTATGAGATTTCCCTATATTTTTCATGCTTGTTGTACTTCTGAAAATAGAGATTTCCCTTCATCATTTTAGGTTATTTTGTTTGAGAATTTATCTCCTCAGGGTTCCAGAAATATGGTGACAATTATTTAGCAATAATATTCTTTATATTACTTACCAACCTCAGCCAGACATTTTATTTTAAAAGCAGTTTGGAAAAGAATTCTGAAAAGATGGTGGAGTAGGTCAGAAAACTTTCAGCTCTCCAAATTTCCTCCACAAAAAAAGAAAGAGCATTGCCTCAGAGGGAATGTTGTAGAACAATGGAAATAAACAAAATCATCCTTCTAAGACAACTTGAGAAGACACCATGAATGACCTGACCTCCAGGGGAGGAGCTTTGGCTTGAGTGAAGTGCAAATACCTCCAGATTGACTCTCCTGAATCAAAAAACAAGCCCTGGGGGAAGCTAGGGTTGGGAGACAACCTTCAACTTAGAAACTTTCATCTCACAAACCTTATGCTGGTCTGACAGCTAAATAGGAGAAGATTGAAGGACCTTCCATTGTTGAGGGACAGTCAAGCACAGCTTTGTCCAAGGTTGGACTGGGACTTCAGGGTA
Organism: Gymnobelideus leadbeateri; assembly: GCA_011680675.1. Taxonomy (NCBI): domain Eukaryota; kingdom Metazoa; phylum Chordata; class Mammalia; order Diprotodontia; family Petauridae; genus Gymnobelideus; species Gymnobelideus leadbeateri. The sequence goes on from WOXC01002068.1 coordinate 91,222, forward strand.
GAAGGAGCACATACCTGACAAGTACAGTAGCAGAGGGACAGGGACCCTGCAGGTTGTAGGCACTTGCTGGAGAGCAGAAGCCCTGGTTTCAGTTCCAGGGCAGAGAGGACAGCTGTAGTTTTCAGCCACCTAAGGAACCACAGGAAGTAAAATCATTTGTGGGACAGTTGTGGTTTAAGAGTGGAGGACCCAGGGGTGGCTAGGTGGTGCAGTGAGTAGAGCATCAGCCCTGGAGTCAGAAGGACCTGAGTTCAGATCTGGCCTCAGACACTTACACACACACACACACACACACACACACACACACACACACACACACACAAAAAGACCTAGCTGAGTGACCTTGGGCAAGTTACTTAATCCCAATTGCCCTCAAAAAAAAAAAAAGAGTGGGGGGCCCAAGATTGAGCCTAGGGACAGACCTCAGAACATAACAGTTAAGGATCTGAAGTTTGGTATATCATTCCCCATACCTTGGGACTAGAACTTGATTACACTGATAGCTGCTAAAAACAAAATAAAACAAAAATAAATTAAAATGACAAAGCAAAAGAGAAGGAACCCAACCATAGACAGCTAATATGGGGACAGAGAAGTAGTTTCATATTTAGAGAAAGATAATGGAGCTAAATAAGCTGCTCCCTTTTAAATGAGAAATGTCAAATGGTCCCAAGCACAAAAAGAGTTCTTGGAATAAACTTTTTTTAAAGCAATTGGGGTTAAGTAACTTGCTCAAGGTTACATGGCTAGTCATTATTTATGTGTGGGTGCTCATTTTCTGAGGCCGGATTTGATCTCGGGTCATCCCAACTCCGAGGCCAGCACTCTTACTCACTGCGCCACTTAGCTGCCCCTGGAATAAACTTTTAAAAGATTTTAAAAGTAAAATAAGAAAGATTGAGGAAAAATTATAAAAAATAAAAGCAATCCAAGAAAATCAAGAAAATTATGAAAAGGTCAACCAATTTGAAATATGCAATCAAAAATTTAAGGAAGAAAATAATTCCTTGAAAACTAGAAGTGGGCAAAGGGAAGCTAATGACATTCTAAGATGACAAGATGTAGTTAAAACAAAAATCAAAAGAATGGGAAAAAATAGAAGAGAATGTGAAACATCTCATCAGAAAACAATTTACCTGGAGAATCTGGAGAACAGATCAAGAAGAAATAATACAAGAATAGTAAGACTACCTAAAATTATGATTTAAAAAAGAATCTTGATACAATATTATAAGAAATTATCGAGCGAAATTGCCCTGAAGTCCTAGAACAAGAAGGAAAAGCAAAAATAGAAAAAAAAAATCCACTGATCACCACCTGAAAGAGATCCCAAAAGGAAAACTTAGAGGAATATCATAGTCAAATTTCAAAGTTCCCAGGCTAAGGAGGAAATATTGGAAGCAACAAGAAAAAAAAACAAAAAACAAAAACAGTTTAAAAATTTGTGCTGAAGGACCGTGTGTCTTGGAATCCTATATTAAGAGCAAAAGATCTGGGGTTTTGACTAAGGATAATTTACTGAGCAAAGTCAAGTATAATCCTGAATGGAAAAAAAATGGACTTTTAACAGACTGAAAGATTTTGAGGTTTTTTTGACAAAACACAGCATAACTTAAGAGAAAAGTTGACATAGAACATCCAGGAGAAATGTAAGATAAACAGTAAATACCAATTATAGGGGACTCAATAAGGTCAAACTGTTTACTTCTTATATATGAAAATACTGCCAGTACTTTTATGACTGGCATCATTATTTGGGTAGTTTGAAAGAAAGACTTGGGCTGAGCTGAGTATGATGGGATGATTCTTTAAAAAATGTAGGGAGAGATAAAAAGGAACAATTATCTCATTAAATGAGGCATAAAAGGAAAAGTTGATACAGAAGAAGCTAGTAGGGAGGAAGGCAAGTACTAGTGGAACCTTACTCTCATCAAGAATGGGTTATATGTATATATGTATGTATATGTGTGTGTTACATGTAAACATGTGTATGTGTACATGTATATTACAAAAGTCTTCTAAATTCAGAAAGAAATAAGAGGGCAAGGGAATGGGAAGAAGAGAATAAGGGAGGAATTTTCAGAAGAGTGCATAAATTAAGGAATAGGATGGTAAGGTAGCAAGTAGAAATGAAATAGAAGAGTAAGGAGGATAAGTAGGGTGAGGAGAATAGTAAGGAAAAATAGGAAAGAAGAAAATACATAATAAGCAGTTATATGTTAGAATGTGAATAGGATTAATCTAGCCATAAAACAGAATTGGATAGCAGCTTAAAATTTTAATTCAACAATATGTTCCTATCAGGAAACATAATAAAAATTAGAGATAAGCACAAAGATAAAATAAAGGGCAGGAGCATAATTTATTATGTAAAAAAAAAAAACAGAGGTAGTAATCATGATCTGACAGAGTTAAAGCTAAAAGAGATTTAATCAAAACAGAAAAATAGGAAAACTACACTATGTCAGCAATATTACTCAATATTATTTTAGACCATTCAAAATAAATAGACAATTGGGGCAGCTAGGTGGACCAGTAAATAGAGTACCAGCCCTAGAGTCAGGAGCACCTGAGTTCAAATCTGGTCTCAGACACTTGACAGACACTAGACATGTGACTTTGTGCAAGTCACTTAACCACAATTGCCCTCCAAAAAGCAAAAAAATAAAATAAAATAAATAGAAAATAGAAAATACCTGAGAGTATACCTGCCGAAACACATGCAGGAGCTATGTGAACATAGGCACAAAACAATTTTTATACAAATAGTCAGATCTAAATAATTGAAATAATATTTGTTGCTCATGTATAGATATAGTAAATATAATAAAATATAACAATTTTACCTAACTAAGCTATTTATTTATTGCCATTCCAATTAAATTGCTAAAAATATTGTCTCACTGAGTTAGAAAAAAATAATAACAAAGTTCATCTGAAAGAACAAAAGGTCAGGAACTTCAAAGAAAACAAGGGGAAAAATGTAAAGGAAGAAGATTCAGTGGCAAACTGTATTATAAAGTGAGAACATTGTAGAAGTGCAAAATGGATAATTTTGGTTACTTTACATTAAAAATTTCTAGTATAAATAAAACATGAAGCCAAGAATAGAAGGAATACACAAAATTGTGGGGAAAAACTTTAATAGACATATCTTAGGTAGGATGTAATTAGGTTGGGCTATTGCTGTGGTATGAGAAATGATGAGCTGCTTGATTAAGGAAAACATGGAAAGAGTTGGACTTATGAAAGAAAATGCTGTCCACCTTCAGAGAAACAGATGAGTGGAAATAAGCATAGTATGGTCTTACATATATGTATATGAGTATATAGGTATAATATGTGTATGAGATATATAAATGTGTGCATGTGTCTGCGCTGAATTTTAACCTTCTTTAGGTTAAGGTGGGGGGAGAGGGGAAAATAAAGCAAAAAATGCACAGCAGAGAGCAGAGGAAAGCCCATAATAAAATAAAGAAAAGCTGGACATCTTTGAAAACATGAAGTAAGCATAGGCTTTCTTGAAATGGAAATTTACTATTTTAGATCGAATCCTTTCTTATGTTTTACTGGCAATTTTTTTACTGGCAAAATTATGGCAATTTATTTTATTTTCATTTTGAATTTAAGTTTAAAATAAAATGTTAAAACATGCCAAAATAAAACCAAAAAATTAAAAAAAAAATAAAAGATGACTTTCAAAAGGAGATTTTTTTCACCATGGGTTTAGTAATCAACAATCAAAAGTAATATTTTAAAAAAATTTAAATGATAGTATGTAAAATTGTAAACACTACAGCAAATGGAATTTGTTTTGTACTGTAGATGCTAACTTTTTCCAAATAATGACAGAAATATATTTACCATTTCATGTCTCCTCCTGATTCATTTTTCTACTACTTACTTTAGAGCATTTTATTACTAACTTTTTATTTACTTAGCTATAATCAGTTGATATATTGTCATTCTAATTCCACTTTCTTTGTTCCACCTTACTTTATATTTTTTCTTATGCTCCTTTGCAATATTTATGTTTCTGATTTCTTATGGTGTAATAATGATTCATTCTATTATTATGTTCCCTGTTTTCTGAACAAATCAATTAAACTTTTGAGGTCTGAATATCCTTATCTGTAAAAATAATTACCAATATTTTTACATGTGTCCATACAAGTATGTCTTTTTTTGTCTTTTCAATAACATACTTGCAATATAGTCCTAAGAGTGGAATTACTAAGCTAAAGGTTATGAGAGAATTAAACCTCAGTATACATTGCCATATTGGGTTTTTTTTTATTAATTTATTAGTTTAGTTTCAGTTAACAAGATTCAATTCCATAGTTCTTTGATTTTCAAATTTCCTTTACTTCACTCCCCCCTCCCCCCACAACAACGTATAGTGCAGTATAGGATCTGCAAATACATTCATATTCGACATTATTCCAATTACAAAGGCGTATTGTACTAGGTGGGATAAAAGATGGTAAAGAAGAAATAAAACCAAACAATGAAAAGAAAAAGATCAATTAGTTTGCTTCCATAAGGATTCAAGCTCAGTTCTTTCTAGTTATATCTCTGGATGGTGCATTTCTCTCTTTCTTGAGTCTTTCGGGATTGACTTCGGGATTCACCGCATTGCTGAAAAGAGTCCAGTCTGTCATAATTGGTCATCACAGATATGGTATGTCTGTGACTGTATACAAATTTCTTCTGATTCTACTCTTCTCGCTCAGCATCAGTTTGTATAAGTATCTCCAGGTAATTATGAAATCCGTCACCTCCTCGTTTCTTATATCACAATAATATTCCATTACATGCATATACCACAACTTGTTTAGCCATTCCCCAATTGATGGGCACCCCTTTAGTTTCCAATTCTTTGCAAACACAAAAAGGGCTGCTATAAATATTTTTGTACATGTGGGTCTTTCTCTCACTTCTGTGATCTCTTTGGGATATAAACGTAGAATAGGTATTGTTGGGTCAAAGGGGATGAAATTATTTATAATCCTTTGGGCATAATTCCAGATTGCTCTCCAGAATGGTTGGAAAAGTTCACAACTCCACCAACAATGCATTAGTGTTCCAATTTGCCCACATCCTCTCCAGCATTTGTCACTTTCTTGTTTTTTCATCTTAGCCAATCTGACTGGAAGGATGTGGTATCTCAGAGTTGTTTTGATTTGCATTTCTCTACTCAATAGTGATTTAGAGCATTTCTTCATATGTTTATAGATATCTTTAATTTGTTTCTCTGAAAACTGCCTGTACATATCCTTTGACCATTTATCAACTGGGGAATGAGTTGTATTCATATAGATTTGGTTCAATTCTCTATAAATTTTAGAAATGAGTCCTTTATCAGAGACACAATTTGTAAAAATTCTTTCCCAATTTCCCACCTCCCTCTTGATCTTGGTTGCATTGGCTTTGTTTATACAGAAGCTTTTCAATTTAATGTAATCAAAATTATCCATTTTGCATTTTATAATGCTCTCTAATTATTGTTTGGTCCTAAAGTCTCCCCCTCTCCACAAATCTGTCAGGTAAACTATTCCTTGCTTTCCCAAATTGCTTACAGTATCATTCTTTACACCTAGATCATGCACCCATTTAGACTTGATTTTGGTATATGGTGTTAGATAATGGTCTATGCCCAGTTTCTGCCATACTATATTCCAGTTTTCCCAGCAGTTTTTGTCAAATAGTGAATTCTTATCCCAAAAACTGGGGTCTTAAGGTTTATCGAACAATAGATTACTATACTCACTAACTGCTGTATCTTCTGCACCTAATCTATTCCATTGATCCACTACTCTACACCTCAGCCAGTACCAAGCAGTTTTGATGACTGCTGCTGTATAATACAGATTAAGATCTGGCATAGCTAGTCCACCTTCCCTAGCATTTCTTTTCATTAATTCCCTTGATATTCTAGACCGTTTGTTTTTCCAAAAAAATTTTGTTCTTATTTTGTCTAACTCTAGAAAGTAGTTTTTTGGTAAATTGATTGGTATGGCACTAAATATATAGTATAGTTTGGGTAAAATTGTCATTTTTATTATATTAGCTCAGCCCAGCCATGAGCAGTTGATACTTTTCCAACTATTAAGGTCTGATTTTATTTTTGTGAGAAGTGTTTTGTAGTTGTGATCATATAAATTCTGGGTTTATATTGGCAAGTAGAGTCCCAAATATTTTATAATGTCTACAGGGACTTTAAATGGGATTTCTCTTTCTATCTCTTGCTGTTGAGTTTCATTAGAGATGTACAGGAATGCTGAGGATTTATGTGGGTTTATTTTATATCCTGCAACTTTGACAAATTTATTTATTGTCTCTAGTAGTTTTTTACTTGATTCTCTAGGATTCTCTGAGTATATCATCATATCATCTAAAAAGAGTGATAGGTTGGTCTCTTCTTTGCCTAATTTGATTCCTTTGATTTCTTTTTCTTCTCTAATTGTTACTGCTAGTGTTTCTAGTACCAGATTGAATACGAGGGGTGATAGTGGACACCCTTGTTTCACTCCTGAGCTTATTGGAAATGCTTCTAGTATATTCCCATTACATATAATACTTGCTGATGGTTTTAAATAGATGCTATCAACTATGTTAAGTAAGGCTCAATTTATTCCTATACTTTCTAGTGTTTTTAATAGGAATAGATGTTGTGCTTTGCCAAAAGCCTTTTCTGCATCTATTGAGATGATCATGTGGTTTCTGCTAGTTTTATTGTTGATATGTTCAATTATACTGACGGTTTTCCTAATATTAAACCATCCTTGCATTCCTGGAATGAATCCTACCTGATCAGGGTGTATTATTTTTGTGATAAGTTGTTGGAGTCTTTTGGATAATATTTTATTTAGCATTTTTGCGTCTAAATTCATGAGGGAAATTGGTCTATAATTTTCTTTCTCTGTTTTATCTCTTCCTGATTTAGGAATCAGTACCATATTTGTGTCATAGAAAGAGTTTGGTAGGACTCCTTCTTCACTAATTTTCCCAAATAGTTTGTAGAGTATTGGAATCAATTGTTCTTTAAATGTTTGATAGAATTCGCTAGTAAACCCATCTGGCCCTGGAGATTTTTTCCTAGGGAGTTCTTTGATGGCTTGTTTGATTTCTTTTTCTGAGATAGGGTTATTTAGGTAATTCACTTCCTCTTCAGTTAATCTGGGCAACTTGTGATTTTGTAAATATTCATCCATTTCACTAAGATTGTCATATTTATGTGCATACAATTGGGAAAAATAATTCCTCATTATTTTTTTGATTTCCTCTTCATTGAAGGTAGATTCATCCTTTTTTATTTTTGATACTCATAATTTGGTTTTCTTCTTTCTTTTTTTATCATATTGACTAAGGGTCTCTGAATTTTGTTGATTTTTTCATAAAACCAGCTCTTAGTTTTATTTATTAATTCAATAGTTTTCTTAATTTCGATTTCATTCATCTCACCTTTGGTTTTCAATATTTCTAATTTAGTACTAAATTGGGGATTTTCAATTTGTTCTTTTTCTAGCTTTTTCAATTGCATGTCCAATTCATTGACCTCCCTTCTCTCTGCTTTAATTAAGTATGCACTCAGGGATATAATACTTCCCCTGAGAACTGCCTTTAGTGCATCCCACAAATTTTGGTATGTTGTCTCATTATTGTCATTCTCTTGAATGAAATTATTGATTGTTTCTATAATTTCCTGTTTGACCCACCAATTTTTAGGACTAAATTGTTTAATTTCCAATTAGTTTTTTGTCTATCTTTCCATGGCCCTTTATTGCATATAATTTTTATTGCATCATGATCTAAGAATGATGCATTTCTGCACAGGACTGTGAGGTTTTTATGCCCTAGTAAATGGTCTATTTTTGAGTATGTACCATGCACTGCTGAAAAGATAGTAAATTCCTTTTTATCCCCATTCAGTTTTCTCCAGAGATCCATCATATCTAGTCTCTCTAAGATTCTATTCACCTCCTTAACTTCTTTCTTCTTTATTTTGAGGTTAGATTTATTGAGTTCAGAGAGGGGGAGATTAAGGTCCCCCACTAGTATAGTTTTGCTATCTATTTCTTCCTCTAATTACTTTAACTTCTCCTCTAGGAATCTGGATGCTATACCACTTGGTGCATATATATTTAGTAGTGATATTGCTTCATTCTTGATGGTGCCTTTTAGTAGGATATAGTTTCCTTCCTTATCTCTTTTAATTAGATCTATTTTTGCTTTTGCTTTATCTGAGATAAGTGTTGCTACCCCTGCTTTTTTTACTTTAGCTGAGGCATAATACATTTTACTCCAACCTTTTACCTTTACCCTGTGGGTATCCCTTTGTTTCAAATGTGTTTCTTGTAGACAGCATATTGTAGGATTATGGTTTTTAATCCATTCTGCTATCTGCCTCTGTTTTATGAGAGAGTTCATCCCATTCACATTCACAGTAATGATGACTATCTGTCTCTTCCCCTCCATCCAATTCCCTCCCCTGTTTATGTTTTTGTTTCTTCCTTCTCCCTTCCCCTCCTTGAAGTTTTCCCTTTTGACAGCAGTGTTCCCACCCAGTGATACCCCTACTTAACCTACCCTTTCCCCTTACTACTGTTATCCTCCCTTTTAACCCCCCCCTTTAGTCTCCTCCCCCCTTACCCTTCCACTATCTATAGGACACAATAAGTTTTTATACCTATTAGAGTAAATTACTCCCCGTTTGATTCCAAACCAATGAGAGTAAATTTCAAACAATGCTCCTCTCCCTCCCTCCTTTTCCTCTATTTAATGAATTTATGTGTCTATTCACATTAGAATCTTAAACTTCACTGATTAAGTTGATCCCTCTTTGAACCAGAACCAGTGAGAATAGTGTTTAAATGATGTTCCTCTCCTTCTTTCTTTCCCCTCTTCTATAGTGTGCTTTAATGCCTCTTCAGATGGCATATTTTACCTTTTCCTATCTCATCCTTTTCTTTTGGCCATTATAGTCCCTTTGATCCCCTTAATAGTTTTTTTTTAGACTTCAGGTTAGTGCATTCATACCCACACCCTCTATCTTAGTATGACCCTTTTGAAGGTCAGGATAATCATAAAGATTTCAAATATTGACAGTTATCAGCTCCACATATAGGGATGTGAACATGTTGCTCTTGTTGCATCCCAAGTAATGAGAGTGTGTTTGTGGGTGTGGGTGTGTGCACTTATGTGTGTGTGAGTCTGTGTTTCTCTTGTTTACCTTTTTATGTCTTTCTTGAGTCTTGTAATTAGAGATTACATTTTCCATTGAGCTCTGGCTTTTACATCAGGAAAGTCTGGAAGTCTCTTATTTCATTAAATGACCATCTCCTTGCCTGAAAGATTATGCTCAGTTTTGCCAGGTAGTTAATCCTCGGTTGTAGTCCTAGCTCTCTTGCCCTACAAAATATCAAATTCCAGTCCCTCTGCTCTTTTAATGTAGAAGCTGCTAGGTCCTGTGTGATCCTAACTGTAGTTCCTCGATATTTTAATTGTTTCTTTCTGGCTGCTTGTAGAATTTTTTCTTTAATCTTGTAATTCTGTAATTTGGCTACTTTATTTCTTGTAGTTTTCAGTTTGGGATCTCTCAGGAGGAGTCCGGTGAATTCTATCGATTGCTATTTTATCTTCTGATTCCAGGACCTCAGGGCAGTTTTCTTTGACAATCTCTTGGAGGATGTTGTCTAGGCTGCTTTTTTCATCATGGCTTTCTGGTAGACCAATAATCCTTAGGTTGTCTCTCCTGGATCTGTTCTCTAGGTCAGTTATTTTGCCAGTGAGATATTTTACATTTTCTTCCACCTTTTCAATCGTCTTCTTTTGTTTGATTGACTCTTGCTGCATCATAGAGTTCTGAATTTCAGGTTGATTGTTTCTAATTTTTAGTGAATTATGGTCTTCAGTTAGTTTTTGAAGTTCCGTTTTGAGGGAGGTATTTTCTCCAATTACTTCACTGAGATGTTTTTCCAATTTGGTCACTGCCTCCCTGATTTGGTCTATAAAATTTTTCTTAAGCTCCTCCAGGAAAGCTATTTGGGCTTGAGACCAGATCATGTTTCCTTCTGTGGTCTCAGGTCTGGGTAGAGAGTCTATATTGCCCTTTGTATTTTGTTGTTCTTGCCCTGCATAGTAGGCTCGAATAGACTTTCTTGCCTTCCCCTTCTCCTTCTCAGCTTCTTTCTTTCCCATTGTGACTTCCTGTTTCTTAGTTTCTCAGGCTATGAGTTTAGGGCCTGATCCTTGACTTTGAATACCTCTGGGTGGCTAGTTTATGGCTAAGTCAGAGAAGTCAATGAGGAATGTAGATGTGTAGGTTGGGGTGCTTCTGACCACTTCATATTTCTGCCTCTATACCCCTGGGCTATAAGTAGGCTTTTGTTGGTGAGGTGAGGTGGGGCTTGTTGGGACCCCTCCTTCTCTTCTCTTCAGACTCCTGGCTGTCTCAGTTACACCCCTTCTTGGAGACTCTCAAGCCTGGGGCTATTTCCATTAACTTGGGATTTCAATCTGGGTGGGAGACTTATCCCTGGGTTCTCTGCTTCATGAAGGAGGAATGAGAGGATTGGAGCAGCTAGAATTTACTTTGCCATTCCAGCCCCTGTATTATACAGGTAGGCAGTCTCCAACCTTCCAGTCTGGGGGCTGAATGCAGCCGGGAAGCCGCTCTCTCCCCTGGGGGCCCGACTCTCCTACTTGGCTTCAATGATCCCTCCATTCCCTTCGTGAGATGAAGGGGAGATGGCTGCAATTTGTCCTTGGTAAGTCTGCAGGCTGGGGCTTTTTCTCTCTCTGCTTGCCTGCTCTTAGGTCTGAGCTGTGCAGACCCCATAGGCTCTGCACTCTTCCTGTCCAGACACACTGGGCAACCTCCTGGGCTAGACTCTGCCACACTCCATCTTCCAGTGGGCTCTGTCACTCCAGAATCCGCTCAGATTCACAATTTGAGGCCATATTGGTTTTTAAAAAACATTATAATAATTTGCAGCTTTGCTCTTAGCGTAGTCATGTACTTGCTTGTCCACAGCCCTGCTAACATGGAATTTTATTATTTTAAGCCATTTTTTTACAATCTCATGGGTAATTTGATCCTTTGATGATTCATTAGTTTGATGGCTCTGTGATCTTACAGATGTGAATACTTCCTCCAGCAGTGCAGATCTCTATCCATCTGCTCCTCAATCTGTTATGATTCTTATCTGTGTCTTCCCAAATAGCCTCTGCAGGGGCATCTACCCATGATATTCTGGTCTTTCCTCGAGATCCTTTGACATGTGAATGCCAATGGAAAATTCAAGCTAAAAATCCCTTACTTTTGTTACCTGGCCGTCGCACTTTCTTTAGAGACATGCTTTCCTTAGATGATAGCTTTACATCACTTCTACAGGTTAATTCTTTATCAGCATTATATTTCAGCCTGGTCATACTCTGTCTGCCCCTCAAAACCTCCACCTCCCTTTTCCATTTCTCTTTGGGTAAATCAGAACTTTAATTGCTAAAAAAAAAAAAAGTATTTAGAACATCCTAACTTTGTGGTCCTATTTCACCATATCTCTTCTGGTATTTGTTACCTCTGAATTTGAAATGCAAAATATTTCTATTGCTATGAGGGGGAGAGTATATTGAGAGGGTAGACTCACTTGCAACCTCTCTCTTCCCCATTTTCCCAAATTCTCCAACTCAGGTATTTTTTAGGAAGAGGGAAGGCAAGGTAATTGGGGTTAAGGGACTTCCCCAAGGTCACACAGCTAGTGAAGTGTCAAGTGTCCAAGGCCTAATTTGAACTCAGGTCCTCCTGACTCCAGGGCTGGTACTCTATTCACTGAGCCACCTAGGTGCCCCCAACTCAGATATTTTTAAAGTAAGCAAATCATATTGTACTTAAACTCCAGAAAGGTGATAAGATATTTCTAAAACTGATAGAAAAGAGCCCCTATTTGTTCCTATTACTTGTCTCACTTTTGGACAAATTTAATTCATCAATGTTGATATGTCAGTATATAGCAACAATATTCAGTTATTTCTAACTGTGGACAAAAATTTTAATAAAAGACCTGCTTTCTGCCTTCCAAAGCTTTTTTCTGTAAGTATATAGATACCATCTATTCTTTGGATGTTATGAAGAAGCTGAGAAAATGGCAGATTACTAAAGATATCCTCCACATGGTTCCTTGTGATAATAGCCCTAAATGAAATGAAACTTTTGTAATTCTTTTCCTCAGGGCCATTTTCCTCAAGAAACACAATACCAAATTCTCTTTAATTCTCTCTGGACATCACTACCCATACAATACTGAAAATAAAGATGATTAATTGATGGTTTTAAATTGATGCACTACAAAAATTGTTCTCCATCCTTAGGTCTGGTTATTAGAGAAGGCCTAGCTTTGGGACATTAGAAAAGATGTGCTATATACTTGTTAAGATTGTGGTATTCAATCTAGAAGAGAGCTTAGAGGCTATGGAGTAAAATTCCTTCATTTTAGAAATGAAGAGACTGAGACACAGAGAGGTTAACTGATTTGACTAAAGTCATCCAGGTAGTCAGAAGCAGAGTCAGGATTCAAATGCACATTCTCTGACTAAATCTAGTTCTATTCACACTATACCACAACACATCCTTTATATTTCCAACTACTAAATAGCATAACAGGATTTACTCTTGAGCAGGCAAGGGAACTCATGCATGGAAAATGCTGAGGCATCCTGCTGAGAGATCCTTTGTAACTACATCCTCATTGCTATGATCCGTGACTCTTCATTTAAATAGGAATTCAAAGAAGGAAAATGTATACTATTGTGCTGTGCAACATTACTTTGTGCAGAATAGAACAGCTACAAAGATATTTTTACCCCTTTGCCCCTCATAGAATCTAAGAGTTTTCAGGAATTTCAGAGGCTATTTAATCCAACCCATGCATGAAAAGAAATCTCTGCCATAACATCCTTATCAAATGCCTTTCTCTGAAAGAAGACCAGTGAGATGAAAACTAGTAAGTCCCATAGCACTTGTGGATGTTTCTCATTGTTACGACCTTTTTCCTTACATTGGGCCTAAAACTGACTCTGCAACTTCTACACATCATTCTAGGTACCCTTGGAACCAAGCAGATCATATCAAGTCTACATGGCAGCTCTTCAGATACTTGAATCTAGTTACCAATAATAACTATTATTTTATGCTAGAACCAGATCAATATAGCTCAGAAGAGTCATTTTTCACTTAAGGCAATCTTTAGTGTAAAGATTTTCACCTTTGGGGTGGCTAGGTGGCACAGTGAATAGAGCACAGGCCCTGGAGTCAGGAGCACCTGAGTTCAAATCTGGCCTCAGACATTTAACACTTACTAGCCGTGTGGCAAGTCATTGGGCAAGTCATTTAACCCCAACTGCCTTTCCAAAAAGAAAAAAAAAGATTTTTCACCCTTGGAAACAGGCAAATTATACAAATCTGGGCTAGAATTATTGTTTTGTTGACTATCTAAACTTATAATACTGATGGAGAATATGTTAATAATATGAATTAAATTTTAAAAGTATGACATTTAAATATTTTTGAAGAAAGGAACACTGGTTGTCAAACATTTACCAACATACCTCAAGTATCCTCTAGATGTCTTCATGAGGTGAAACATCCCTAGTGTTTTCAACAAAGTCTTGGATGACAGAGCTCCAGTTTCTGCATCATCCTAGTCACCTTTCTCTGAACATACATCAGTCTATCAATGTCTTCCACAAAACTGGGTCCTCAGACAGGAATATAATCCTTGAGATAGAGTCTGAGACAGTAGAGTGCAGCATGATTCTCATTTCCCTCTTTGAGGACACTGTTCATTTCAATAGAGAGTGAAATCACATTGTCTTCTTTTTGGTTACCATGTCACAGTGTTGGCTCATATAGAGCTTATAGATCATTAAAATCTCCACAATCTTTTTTTTGTAGGAATTGTAGTTTACCCATTTGGTTGATAAGGCTGATTTCTTTTAATCCCAGTTAAATTTCATTTTACTCTATTTGGTTCATTGTTTTAAACTTATTGAGATCTCTTTGAAGATCTCTTTTGATTCTGACTGTTCCAGGTTTGTATCTCCTACACATCTTATAAGCATAGTATCTATACCTTCACCCAGATTATTGATAAAAAAAATATTAAAGCATGCAGGGTTAATCTCTCCAGGATACTCTCACTGCACATTTTCTTTTTTTTCTAAACTTCGGTAATTTGTCACTTTTTTTTATATTGGCACAGTCCATCCATGAACAATGAATATTCTTGTAACAGTTTAAGTTATTCTTTATTTTTAAATTTTATTAATCAATTTACTTTTTGTTTTCAACTTTCACTTCCACAAGATTTTGAGTTCAAAACCTTCACCCTAACTCTCTCCTCTTCCCACTCCAAGATGGTGTGCTTTCTGATACCCCTTCCCCAAATCTGATCTCCCTTCTATTACACCCCCCGGTCTCTTATCCCCTTCCCTTCTATTTTCCTGTAGAGCAAGATAAATTTCTCTTTTTGTACCATTTTTGTTTATTTATTTACTTTTATTTTATAACATTCAGTTCCACAGTCCCTTGAGTTTCAATTTTTCTACTCCTCCCTTTCTCACCCCCCCCCCATCATGGTGTCATGCACTCTAATATAGGATCTACAAATATCTTCACATTAATCATTAGTCAGGTTGTACAGAAGGATTATAACTGATGGAATGATCTGTGAAAAAGAGGAAACACAACAAAACAAGAAAAAGAAGGAGAGCAAGTAGTTTGTTTCACTCTGCATTCAGACTCTGCATCTCCTTCTCTGGATGTGGGTATCTCTTTCTATCATGAGTCTTTTGGAGTTGTCTTATAACCTTACATTGCTGAGAGGGACCCAGTCTATTGATGTTAGTCATCACATATACATTGTGGCTGTGATTGTATAGAGATTTCTCCTAGTCCTGCTCTTCACACTCAGCATCAGTTTATATAAGTCTCTCCAGGTTTTTGTGAAGTCTCCTCATTTCTCATAGCACAGTAGTATTCCATTACAATCATATACCACAACTTGTTGAGCCATTCCCCAATCGATGGGAATCCCCTTGATTTCCAATTCTTTGCCACCACAAAAAGAGCCACTATAAATATGTACATACAGATCCTCCTCCCACTTCTCTGATCTCTTTTGGATATAACCTTAGAAGTGTTATTGCTGGGTCAAAGGGTATATGCACCTTATTTATAGTCCTTTTTTGCATAGTTCCAGATTGCTTTCCAGAATGGCTCAATCAGTTCACAACTCCACCAACAGTGTATTAGTGTTCCAATTTCTCCACATCCTCCCCAGCATTTATCATTTTCCTTTTTTGTCATCTTAGTCCATCTGGCCAGTGAGATGTGGTACCTAAGAGTCGTTTTGATTTGCATTTCTCAAGTCACTAGTGATTTAGGACATTTTTTCATATGCTTATAGATATCTTTAATTTCATCTTCTGAGAATTGCCTGTTCATATCCTTTGACCATTTATCAACTGGGGCATGGCTTATATTCTTATAGATTTGACTCAATTCTTTGCATATTTTAGAAATGGGGCCTTTATCAGAGGCATTGTTGTAAAAATTCTTTCCCAATTTTCCACTTCCCTCTTGATCTTGGTGACATTGGCTTTATTTGTACAGAAGCTTTTCAATTTAATGTAACCAAAATTATCCATTTTGCATTTTATAATGCTTTCTCTAACTCTTGTTTTGTCACAAAGTCTTTCCCTCTCCATAGAGCTGACAAGTAAACTATCCCTTGCTCTCTCAGATTGTTTACAGTATCAGCCTTTGTACCTAAATCATGCAACCATTTAGACTTGATTTTGTTATACAGTGTTAGATATTGGCTATGCCCAATTTCTGCCATACCACGTTCCAGTTTTTCCAGCAGTTTTTGTCAAATCACGCACTCTTATCCCAAAAATGGGGGTCTTTGGGTTTATCAAATAGTAGATTACTATAGTCATTGGCTTCTGAGTGTCCTGTACCCAGTCTATTCCACTAGTCCACTACTCTATCCCTCAGGCAGTACAAGTAGTTTTGATGACTGCTGCTTTAATACACAGACTAAAATCTGATATGGCTAGGCCACCTTCCCTAGCATTTCTTTTCATTAATTGCCTTGATGTTATGGACCTTTTGTTCTTCCAAATAAATTTTGCTAATGTTTTTTCTAGCTCTACAAAGTAATTTTTTGGTAGATTGATTGCTAAGGCAGTAAATATGTAATTTAATTTAGTTAGAATTATCATTTTAGCAAGATAGATTTCTAAATACAATTGCCTATATATTTTATTTCCCTGTTGCATGTAAAAATAATTTTTGAAATTTGTTTTAAAACTTTGAGTTCCACATTCTCTCTTATCTTCCTTCCCCACCCATCCTCACTGAGAAGGCAAGTAATTCAATATAGGTTTTATATATATAGTCATGCAAAATACTTCCATAATAGTCATATTGTGAAATACTAACTATATTTCCCTCCATCCAATCCCACCACTCATTTATTATATTCTCTCTTTGACCCTGTCCCTCCTCAAAAGCATTTGCTTCTGATTACTCCCTCCTCCCATTTGCTCTTCCTTCTATCATTCCTCTACCTCTTATCCCCTTCCCCCCAAATTTGCTATAGAGTAAAATAGATTTTCATACCCAATTGAGTGTGTATGTTATTCCCTCCTAAAGCCAAATCTGATGAGAGTTAGGTTCAGTTATTCACTCTCACCTCTCTGACCCCTCTTCAGCTCCATCGTAAAGGCTTTTTCTTGACTCTTTTATGTGAAATAATTTACCCCATTCTATGTTTCCCTTTCTCATTCTCCCAGGATATTCCTCTCACCTGTTAATTTTATTTTTTATACCATGACTTCATATTTAACTCACCATGTGCTGTCTCATATGTGTATATGTGTGTGTGTGTGTGTGTGTGTGTGTGTGTGTGTCTGTGTGTGTGTCTGTGTGTGTGTGTGTGTGTGTATTCCCTCCAACTACCCTAATACTGAGAAAGGTCTCATGAGTCACAAATACCATCTTTCCATGTAGGAAATCAAGGAGTTCAACTTCAGGGCTGGTGCTCTATTCACTGCACTACCTAGCCACCCCTAATCCAAAAATTTCTAAATTCTGTCTCCTGGATCTAGTTTCCAAATCAGTGCTTTTTCCAATGAGATATTTCACATTGTCTATTTTTTTCATTCTTTTGATTCCATTTTATAATTTATTGGTTTCTCATAAAGTCATTAGTTTCCATTTGTTCCATTCTAATTTTTAAGAAATTATTTTCTTTAGTGAGCTTTTGGAGCTCCTTTTGCATTTGTCCAATTCTTCCTTTTAAGGCATTCTTTTCCTCATTGGCTTTTTGGACCTCTTTTGCCATTTGGGTTCATCTATTTTTAAGGTGTTATTTTCTTCAGTATTTTCGGGTCCCCTTTAACAAGCTGTTGACTCATTTTTCATGATTTTCTTGCATCCCTCTCATTTCTCTTTGCAATTTTTCCTCTACTTCTCTTATTCAATTTTCAAAATCCTTGTTGAACTCTTCCATGGCCGGAGACCAATTAATATTTTCTTGGAGACTTTGGATGCAGGAGTTTTGACTTTTTTGTCTTCTTCTTGTTGTATGTTCTGATCTTCCTTGTTACCAGAGTAACATTCTGTAGTCTTGATTTTTCCCCGTTGTTTACTCATTTTCTAAGTCAATTCCTTGACTTTTGAGCTCTTTGTAAAGGTAGGACTCTGCTTCCAATGGGAGGAGGGGAAGGGGGCAGCATAATTTGCCAAGCTCCTGGGGTTTTGTGTAGCTCTTTTCAGAGATACTTCAAGGGACCTGTAAATTTTCATCTCTTCCAACATGTTATCATCAGAGTGGTGTCTGGTCCTCTCCTGGCCTGTGCTTTGGTCTGTGAGTGACCACAAGCACTCCCTTCTGCCTTGCAACTGTGCAGAGGATTCCTGCTCCACTGCCACCACAAGCTCCACCACACCAGTGCTCTTCGTAGCCCCAAAACCACCACCCAGGACTATGACCCAGATCCCAGCACAAGCAAAGAAAGAGAATCCTCCCTCAGTTCCAGCAAAGAGATCCTTGTAATACCCCTCTAATCAGCTTCTCTATCTGTCTGTGGGCCAAGAGCTCTGCAAGCAGCTGATGCTGCTGCCACCACTGCCAACCTAGGGCTGGGGCTGGGCCTGGACCATACTCCTCTGTCATCCAAGTCCAACAGACTTTTCGTACTAACCTAATAAGTTGTTTTTGGTGTTTTGGGGTTGATAAGTCTGGAGACTACCATAGTTTCCAATGATCTAGTCCCCTAAGGCCTGCTCCTGCCCTGTCTGTGTCTGTGTAATCCACACTGGACTGGGCTCTTCTCTCAGACTGGTGCAACAGAACTTTCCTGTCGACCTTCCACATTGTCTTGGACTGGAAATTTGTTTCACTCTGTCATTTTGTGGATTCTGCTGCTGTAGAATTTGAGTTGTTTTTACAGGTATTTGGAAGGGTTTAAGTGAGAGCTCAAGCAAGTCCCTGCTTTTACTCCACCATCTTTCACTGCATATTTTCTTAAAAGATGACATCAAATTATCACTGTTTATTTACTCTTTGGGATAGAAAACTTGACCAGTTTTGTATCTTTCTATATTATCATCTAGATGATTACTTTCCAAAAACTTTGTCAATTTTTTTCCTGAAATCTCAATATGCTGTGCTTATATAACTCCCCTCAACTATTATTGTAATAATACTGTCCCCAAAAAAGGAAATAAAGTTAGTCTGGCATGGAATATTCTTTAAGAAGATAGGCTAACTTTTAATGATTGTTGCTTCAGAAATGATACTTTTAATTAACACTCTCTAAAATTTTGCTAAGAAGTCAAGTCAAGCTCACCAAACTAGAGTTTAAGGATTTCATCACTTTCCTTTTCTGAAGATTCATTCTCCATGTATTTCAAACTCTGGAGAATAAAACTAGACCTGCTTTTGCCAAAAGACTGTAAGAAAACTGTTAATGTATCAAATATACCTGTTTATACAGGCTATTATCACACTGTTTTTAATAGTTCTCCAATGTACTTTGTGAATTATCTGTTTGTTTTTCATTATTCTCTATACATCTTTGACTAATTGCATTTTCCTATATAAGTTGATTCCTCCAAATTATGAATGAAAACGCATTAATTAAGTGGGAAGGGAAGGAAAGGTAAGGCAAGGCAAAGCAATGCAAGGCAAGGCAAAGCAAGGCAAGGCAAGGCAAAGCAAGGCAAGGCCTGGACTCTTTTTGTGTAGTTTTAAATGTAGTTTTAAATCTGGTACCACTGGGCCACCTTCTTTTACATTATTTTTCACTAATTCTCTTGATATTTTTGGCTTTTTGTTGAGATGACTTTTGTTTTGTTTCTTCTAGCTCTATAAAATGTTTCTTTGGTAGTATGATTGGTATGGCACTGAATAAGTGAATTAACTTAGGTAGAATTATCATTTTTATTATACTTGCTCAGCTACTCATGAGCAAAAATGTTTCTCCAGTTGTTTAGATGTGTCTTTATTTGTGTGAAAAGTGTTTTGTAATTGTGTTCATACAGTTTTTGAGTTTCTCTTGGCAGGTAGACTTCCAAGTATTTTATATTGTCTGCAGTTATTTTAAATGGAATTTCTTTCTCACTTTCTTTCTGCTGAGTTTTTTTAGGTAATACATAGAAATGATAATGATTTATGTGGGTTTATTTTATATTCTGCAACCTTGCTGAAATTAATTGTCTCAATTAGATTTTCTTAGTTGATTCTCTACGGTTATCTAAGCATATGATCATATAATCTACACAGAGTGATAGCTTTGTTTCCTCATTGTCTGTTTTTATTCCTTCAACTTCTATTTCTTATCTCATTGTTGTAGCAAGCATTTCTAACACAATATTTAATAATAGTTGTGATAATGGACATCCTTGTTACAAATAATGCTTGCTTTTGGTTTTAGATAGACATTACTTATCATTTAAATAAAGGCTCCATTTGTTACTATGTTTTGTAGTGCTTTTAATAATAAGGGAGTTTTATTTTGTAAAAATAAAAACAAAAATTCTGCATCTATTGATATAACCATATTATTTTTTATGTTTTTGTTATTGATATAGCCAATTATGCTGACTAGCACTGAGCCACCCTCCATTCCTGGTATAAATCCCACTCATTTATAGTGTATGGTCTTTATGATACATTACTATAATTTCCTTGCTAGTGTTTTGTTTAGAAGTTTTGCATCAATATCCATTATGGAAATTGGTCTAGTTTTCTTTCTCTGTTTTTGCTTTTCCTGTTTTAGGTAGCAAAAAATCATGTTTGTGTCATAAAAGGAATTTAGTAGGACTCCTTTTGACCAATTTTTTTCAAATAGTTTATATAGTAGTGGAATTGATTGTTCCTTAAATGTTTAGAAGAACTCATTTGTAAATCCATCAGGTTCTGGCAATTTTTTTAGGAAACACTTATGGTTTATTCATTTTCTTTTTCTAAGATACAGTTATTTAAGTATTCTGCTTCCTCTTTTACTAATCTCAACAATTTATATTTTTGTAAATATTCAACCATTTCACTTAAATTGTCAGTTTTACTAGCATATGATTGGGCAAAATAACTCCTAATAATTGCTTTAATTTCATCTTGTAAATGGCAAGCACAGAAGTACTTCACACCTTTTTTTCAGCTATTGAATTGACACCTTGTTTCAGTTCAAGTTTCTTTTGAGCCTTGTATCAAGTTTATTGGGAAACAGAATATATAAACCCCACAACTTGTGAACCCTAGAACTCATGAATTCCTGCAACAGGATAGGGAGGAGCTAATGACCATATTTAAGGAGATACCCAGGGCTAGAAACAACAGACCTGAGAAGAGGACTTTTGTAGTGGCAGAGTCAAGAAGGAAAAAACTTGTAGTATCCCAGCACTCTGTCTGCTCTGTCTGTGTTGATGTTTGTTGTGATACTTTGTACAGAAGCCCTGGGACCTTAATGGAAGCTCTGAAAGAGGATTTTCTGGTTGTATGTTTACTGAAGTCCTGGAGGAGGGGTTTAGAGGTCCTGAGACTTTATCGATGATTTGTGCTGACCTCTTGGACCATGTTTGTGTTAATTTCCATATTGATGATTTGTGTTGAGTTATCAGACCTTTTTGGTGGGTCTGAATTGATTTCACGGGCAGATAGTGAATTGATGATGGTGGCAGCAATGTGTAGGAATATTATTGTGGCTCTATCAAGCTTTGTCTTCTCAGAAACAGGAACTGTGAAGGATTTGAGGTCGACTGGACACTGTGAACTTCAATATGGAACAGGAACTGGATGAAAAACTGGACAAGGAGCTGGACAAGAAACTGGGAGCTGCCTGGCTTTGAACCCAGGTGACAATTGGAGCTTGGACCATGGAAGAGGAATACTGAAAGCTGAGAGCCAGCCTCAAGTCAAGCTGAGAGAAAACTTTACTTGGATACTGTGTATTGACTGAGAAGATTTTGATTTACTATGACTTAGGGGTGGAGAACTTTGACTTTGTACTTTGTGATTGAATTAAGGATTTTGTGATTAACTAAATGAATGTACTTTGTTTAAAACTATGTGACCACTTTGATGAAAATTATGCAGCCATTTTAGTGATAAGTTGTTGAGTTGTGACAGGGTGAATGCTGTATTTTGATTTTCTGTGATAAGTTGTAACATTGTGAGTGTTGTACCTTGATTTTCTGTGAATGTTTTGCTCTTATTTGTTATTGAATAAATAAAGGGTTCACTATACTATGCAATCAGAACCTTGAAAGCTGTTCACAGTAGCAGTCCTCTGGAAATCTGCATGTGCTTGGCTTTACAAACCTTCATAAGTAGTGCATTTTCCCCTTTCATTCTTTTTTTAAAGCAATTGGGGTTAAGTAACTTGCTCACAGTTACATGGCCAGTCATTGTTTATGTGTGGGTGCTCATTTTCTGAGGCCAGGACTGATCCCAGATCATCCCAACTCCAGGCCAGTGCTCTTACTCACTGCACCACCTAGCTGCCCCTTCCTTTTTCATTTTTGAGACTGGTAATTTTTTTCCTTCCTTCTTTTTTAAAATAAAATCAGCCAATTACTTATCTATTTAATTGGGGTTTTCCCCCCAAAAAAAATAGTTCCAAGTTTTATTTATAAGTTCAATATTTTTATTTTACTTTTAATTTTATTTATCTCTCCTTTGATTTTCAGAATTTCTATTTTGGCTTTTAATTAGGGGAGGGGTTAACTTGTTCTTTCTCTAGTGGGTTTTTTTTTTCTTCTTTGGAGAGGGGAAGGCAGGGCAATTGGGGTTAAGTGACTTGCCCAAGGTCACATGGCTAGTTTTGTGTTAAGTGTCTGAGACTGGATTTGAACTCTGATCCTCCTGACTCCAGGGCTAGTGCTGTATTCACTGTGCCACCTAGCCACCCCTCTCTAGTTATTTTTAGTTAAGTATCTAATCTATTGATCTGCTTTTCCTCTCTTTTATTGTTTTAAGCATTTAGAGATATAAAACCTCCTCTAAATACTGCTTTGCCTATATGTTCCACAAATTTTAAATGTTGTCTCATTGTTGCCATTATCTTTAATGAAATTATTGTTTCTATGATTTGTCCTTTGACCCTCTCATTCTTTAGAATTACATTATTTAGTTTCCAACTAATTTTAATTTATGCTGCAAAGGTATAGATCATTGAATATAATTGAATTGAATTGTCCAAAAATGTATTTAATATTTTTATTCTTCCATTTTCTATTGAAGCTTTAATGCCTTACTAAAAGATCATGGGGAAGGGGGTTGGTTGGTTTATTTTTTTTAACTTTTTTTTTAAGCAATTGGGGTTAAGTAACTTGCTCAAGGTTACACAGCTAGTCATTATTTATGTGTGGGTGCTCATTTTCTGAGGCCGGATTTGATCTCAGGTCATCCCAACTCCGAGGCCAGCGCTCTTACTCACTGTGCCACCTAGCCGCCCCTTTAGGGCAATTGGGGTTAAGTAACTTGCCCAAGGTTACACGGTTAGGTTTTTGTTTGTGTGGATTAAGTGTCTGAGGCCGGCTCTGAACTCAGGTCTTTCTGACTCCAGGGCCGGGGCTCTATTCACTGCGCCACCTAGCCACCCCGGTTGGTTTATTTTTAATAAATGCTGTGAGCAGCTGAGATAAAAGGAATAACCCTTCTTGTTCCAATTTGTTTTTCTCCACAGGTTTGTAATATTTAACTTTTCTAAAATTATATTTATCTCATTCACTTCTTTTTTCTATTTATTTCTATTTATCTGGGTCTAAAAGGAATAAACTGATGTCACCACTAGTATAGTTTTATGGTCTATTTCCTCCTGCAATTTCTTTTCCTTTAAGAATCTGGATATTATGTCATTTAGTGCATACATGTGCAGTAATGATATTAATTCATTACCTATATACATATACATATATACATATATATGTATATATATATATACATATATATATATATATATATATATATATATATCTTTTAGCAGAATGTGTTTTCTCTGATTACCTCTTTTAATCAAGCCTTGTCTTGTTTTATCTTTGTCTGAAATCATATTGCTACTACTGCCTTTTTTTTTTTTTACTTCAGGTGAAGCATAATAGATTCTCCTTATTTTGACTCTATGTGTATCTTTCTGTTTAAAGTGGGTCTCTTGTAAAAACAAACAAACTGTTGTATTCTGGCTTCTAATCCAATCTCTTATTCACTTCTGTTTAATGGGTGAATTCATCCCATTCACATTCACAGTTATGATTACTGTGTATTTTCCCCCATCCTATTAATTTCTATTTATCCTTCTCTTTTTGTCCTATATAGTCCTCAAAGTTTGTTTTGCTTCTGACCACTGCCTCCCTTAATCTATCTTCTCTCTTATCTTTCCTTTTGCTCTTCCCCTTCTACTTCCCTACTCCCAGATGGAGCTCTGTGTGTGTTTTCTTCCCACTTTAAAACCACTTCATATGAGAGTGAGATTGAAGCATTGCCCACTCTCTCCCATTTTCCCCTCCTTTGTAAAGCACTTCCTTGTGTACTTCCCTTTATATGAGATAATTTCTTCACCCTTCATCTCTCTTCCCCCTTCTCCCAACATATCCTTTTTTCTCACACTTCCATTTTTCTTTTGAGAACATCCTGACACAGTGGACTCACACTCTTGCCCTCTAAGTATTTCTTCTACTTTGTCTTATGATGATAAAGTTCTTAGGAGTTATGTTTTAATTTTTTTCCTTTAGAAATGAAAACATTTTAATTTACTAGGTCCTGTATGATTTCTCACTCATGCTTAACTTATCATGCTTTCTTTGAGTTTTGCATTTGAATATCAAATTTTCTGTTCAACTCTGGTCTTTTCATAAAGAATGTTTGAAAGTTCTTTATTTCATTAAGTATCCACTTTTCCTCCTTAGGATTATATTCAGTTTTGTTGAGTAGGTTATTCTTAGAAAAAGAGGTTTGTGGACATTGAAGTAGGGAGTATCTAGGAGTGTAGCTTGGAAGATGCAGTTCCTGGTCAAAGGAAGGTAAGTGGAATGGACAAAAAGAGATTCTAGCAGATCCTTGCACTAGCTACAAGTGCAGGATCAGGTACCATTTGGTGACTCCATTGCCCATAACTTTATTCCAGCTCAGAGTTCTAGGGTAGAGAGAAATGGTTGTAGACACAAGTGGGCAAAAGCCATACCTTAGTAAGAACCATAGCACAGACCAGGAAGGCAGTGACTGGAACTCTTCTGGATGAAACCACCTTAGAAACACTGAAAACTCTTTTTCTATCTTTCTAGGCTGAATTAAACTGAAAAAATTACTCATGTGACTTTTTATTGGTTTTCCTACTCAGAATTCAGTTTCATGAATTTTTTTAAAGTTGTTTAGAGGGTTATGGTGGGAGAGCTCAGCAGAAAGGTTCACTTAACTCCTCCATTTTAGTACCACTCACCCAAACTAATTTGTTAAGCATCTGTACTATGCCTTGTGCTATGTTATAAAGGGGGGAAATAGCCCCTGGCTTTAAGTAACTTACATTCTAGAAGGGGAAAAACAATATGTGTTCAGATATGTATGAAGTAAAATATATTTACAAAACAAAAACCAAACAATTTCAGGGGAAAGCACTAGCAACTGGAGGTATCAGGGTAGGCTTTGTGTGGCAAGTAGCATTTTAAATGAGTTTTTATGTAAGCTAAGGATTTTAATTGTCAGAGGTAAGGAAAGAGTATATTCTATAAATATTGGAGAGTATGGGCAAAAGTACAGATAGAGGAGTTGGAATTCTGTGAACCAGGAATAGTAAATCTGTTAATTTAATTGCAACTTAGAGTGCATGAAGGGGATTACAGTGCTTGGAACATAGTAGACACTTAATAAATGCTGCTTGATTGATTATGTTACTTAATCCTGAAAATGTGTGTTGGGATCAGATTGTGAAGAGCTTTAAGTGCCAAATAAACACATTTATGTTTTATCCTAGAGGCAATAGGGAGCCACTGGAGCTGTATTGACCTTCCAGAGTTATTGTGAAGATAAATGAAGAGAAATGTTTGATGACAGTATGAAACTAAAAGTGCTAGCTTAACTCACCACACCACACATTACATTTAGCTATTGGCATTACAAAGTTCTGAGTAGAGAAAAGAACAACCTTTATAAAAACCGTGGCTATCTTACATGCAGTTTCCCTAAGAGTTATTTGGTGAAAGCATATACTCGGTTTGGTCTGCTGTGTGTAGAGAATATTTTCAGTTGGCACCTTTTTTTTTCATCTTCTTTCATTCTTCCTTTCTTTTTCCCTCTTTCCTTCCCTTTGTCCTTTTCTTTCTTTTTCAGCAATGGAAAACTGAAAATGATATTAACAAAAATATGGCAGCTTGTCTTCAAGAGGTCCTAAATGATACTGTCAACCACCCAAAAACAAAGACATAAGTTGTCAGGGTCATGATTATAATGAGCTCAGGGTGTGTGTGTACATGGGTGTGTGTGTGTGTATGTGTGTCTGTGTCTGTGTGTGTGTGTGTATAGACTGTGGTAAGTTTAGTAGAGACTATATCAAGCTTCCAAATTGCAGGTGTGATTGAGATGTGAAAACATAAAATCATTTTGGTAACATTTAACCCCTTACAAAAACTGCATGTTTTCCCTAGAAGCTGATGAAAATTTTTAACAGATCAAACAGTGGTACCTCAAATACAAATGACACTTGTGTTTGGCATTAATTGTGAATTTGGAAATGCAATACAATGTAGCTGATGAAGTGTAGGTATTAGAGTCAGCAATATCTGAGTTCAAATCCCACCGCAATACTTTATTTCTGTATAACTTCTGTATCATTTACCTCAAATATGACTCAGTCAATTTTTCAGGGTTTATTTATTAAGTCCTGGAAGGAATAGTAGAGGGAGTTTCCACACTAATGACATCATAGATCCTTCCTATAAGCAAACATTGGTAACAGATCACCCAAATGTTAAGTGCTTTCCTCAAATAACAACCTAACTTTTTCCTTATTTTCTTAACTGTAACTCAAAAAATTAAATCTTGCAAATTAAAGGAACCTAAAATAGCCTTTAGTTATGAGGGAATATAAGATAAGAAGTCATTCATACTTATGTAGCCTTAGGCACTGAGCTAATTTATTACCTTTGGTTTTCCTTGATGAAATTTTTTTCAACAGGTTAAATAATAATATGGAAAATATAGTTTAAATCGATATCTGGATCTAAATGAAAGCTTTGTTTTCTTTTGCTTTTATTGACTTGCTTTCCTTAAAAGCAAGTCAAATTATTTCAAACGAGTATTCTGTCAAATACCAAAAAATCAGGTATATGAGAAAGCATATTGATAATATCAAGAAAGAAATTGATAATATCTCATTTTAATTTGGCAGTGCAGAATTAGGAGAGACCATGAAACTCAGGTTGACTATAATTTTATAGTCACTTGTGAGAGCCTGATTCTTGTTTTATGTGGCCTACACTCAATATAAATCATTTAAAGATAGGTAAAATTTTAGCTACAATTAAATATGTATACATATGTACACACATACATACACATACACATCATAACCTTGTGTTCTGAAGGACTCGTGGCCTGAGAAAACTAAAGTCATAAGTATTATTTATTTCTCCTTCTCCTTTTTCCCCACCCCCCCAAAAAAACCCTTAAAATTAAATACTAGACACAAGAAACGATAGATTTAAAAATTTCTTCACATTTTCAGCAAAATTCAGCATATTTATTTTTATATCAGAACTAATCAAAGTCTTTAATCTATCAGCCTCCCTCATTCCATATACCCAAAGAGAAATAAATGACATTTCTACACCTAAATCACATTACCCTTAAACCAAAACAATTTTTTTTAAAACCACAGTCAAGTCTCAATTCACTGGTGCCACTACGAGCAAAAAAAAAAAAAAAACAACTGCCATACAGTAAAGATTGTATCTGCCCCTAGATAGTAAAGGAGTTCATCTTCAAAGAGCTTGGAGGGATTTCAGGGGGAAGTCTATATAGGTGTAGCAGCAAGCACCCCAATATCCCCAGGGTGCCTGCCAACACAGGTTCTTAGATCTGCTTTTGTAAAGGAAAGCAACTCAAAATCAGTTAACAAGCTCACTTTAATCAATTGAATATATATTACCTAGTTCAGGGGGAAAAGGTCAGCACCCCAAACTTCAGAGTATACAGACAGATCAAACAGACAGGCTTCCAAACTGTCCAACCATTATCAATACCAAAATCACAGTTACCAGAGAGGGAAGCATCAACATCTGGGTTTTCCAAGCCTTGGGGCTCTCAACAGCTGCCCAGGGTCTCATCTGGTCAAATCACACAACACTTCTCAAAGTGAGCCTCAAAGCAAAGCCTCCCATCAGGGTTTATATAGGCTTCTCCTGGGTCAGAGAATGTAACCACCCTCTTGACCTGCCCAATCACACAGCATCAAGGTGTGCTCATTCCTGAAAACCAAGCCTCCTACCACAGGCTCCATGTGACCACATTCAGCCTATTAGGAGGCAGAGTATATTTTCAAATTAAAGAAGGTTCTCAGAGTCACTTAAGCCAATCAAAGGGCCTAGGGGCAGGGAAAATCTTCAAATCTGCATTTCCATTACAGTAGGGTATAGAACAGATTTAGTAATCTTGATTATATAACTCACTACAACCAAGCAAACCTTTAATTTTAGTATAAACTTACTTTAATCTGGATGCTAGCCTGAGAAATTCTGCCTGTGTGTTTTAGATAGATAAAAAGTAAAGAAAAGAGGAAGGAAAGAAAGAAAGAAGGAAGGGAGGGAGGAAAACAGGAAAACTGAAAAAGAGGGGGAGAAAGGGAAGAAAGAAAAGCTATCCAAAATTATCGTGAAAGTATAGCCACTTGACATTTTCTTATCTTGTTCTACAAAATAAAACCACAATATTTGGAAATCCTATAATATCTAACATGAATTGTGGCTTAAATCTATATGTGGAATAAGTGAGTGGTTGTATTAATTCACTTTCTTTTAAAATGGGAGTTTTTTTCCAAAAAGAGTTTCTTTTAAATACTTCAAAATACATTAAATCAGAAATATTGGGTATATGAAGAAGAATGAAATTGATATCCTGGCTTACTTTTGCAAAAAAAAAAAAAGACATCAAATTAGGAAAGACCATAAAACTTAAATTGACTAATTTTATAGTCATTAGAATGCATATATAGTCATATAGTCAGTGGCATGTACACACACACACACACACACACACACACACACACACACACATCCTGAACTAAAATAGTCATTGCTTTAATGTACTAGACTAGACTTTCTTTGCAGTCTGGGAATTTCAACAGAACATGCACTATGGTTTTTATAGATAAAATACTAACCCAGATAAAAAAATATATACACTATTCCCTCCATTTTCTTACTGTAGACTCTTAACTTTTACCCACCAATGGTTACTTGTTATTGAATAAAGGAAGCACCATTCTAAGTTGAGTTTTTCATTTGCTAGGTCTCTGCCAATTATTGTCAGATGCAAAGGGTTTTTGTGAGGTGGATGTTTACTCATTAGAAAGTAACAAGAGCCAACCATCTTATTTCACACGAACCACTGAACTATCATGAGATGGTAATGACTTTCTGTCACTACCAACCCAAGTCTGATCCAAACCCCTGACCTGGAGGTGAAAGGCTTTTTAGCTCATTAATGACCCCCTGAAGCCATCAAATGCTATGCCTTCAGTTACATGGAGCCTAAAATTAGGAAGCATTGTACATCAATTAGGAAGGGTGGCATTTTATCAGTAAAAGCTATAGAACCTACTGTGCTGAAATTCCCAGACAGCAAAAGCTATTAAATAAACTTCAATTTCCTACAGGCAAATTATAATTAAAATGCTACTACTTTTTTTAAATAAATGATCTACACATCAAAATGACACATATGGTACTTTTTTTTTTGGAAGGGGAAGATAGGGCAATTGAGGTTAAGTGACTTGCCCAAGGTCACAGATCTAGTTTTTTGTGCTAAGTGTCTAAGGCCAAATTTGAACTCAGGTCCCCCTAGGCTCCAGGACCAGTGTTCTACTCACTGTGCCACCTAGCTGCCATATGATACCTTATAAATTAAATCTGAATGAAGGTGATAATCTAGATCACAGATTTGGAGTTGAAAGGACATCATCTTGTCAAATTCCCTCATTTTATAGAGTAGGAAACTGAGGCTGTGAGAAATAATTTACCCAAGGATTCACAAGAAAGTCATAGAAAATTTATTAAATAGTTTTATTGGTGTCTTTTTTACATCAAAGTCATTTCTGGAAATACTTTCTCTCCAAGTTGACCATCCCCTTATAACAGAAAAAAAAAAATGGAGCAAAAAAACCTAATACAAAGACCATTCCTGATTACATAGAGTATTCTTCCCTGGTGGTTCCCCTCTTCTCTGCTTAGACCCTTCTGATTTAAGACATTCATTGTTTGTTGTTGCTTTTCCAATTGCTCTGAGCTCAAAGTCATACTTGAGATCTTTTCTTTGATTTTGTTGTAATTGTTGTAAATACTACTTTTTTGGTTCTGCTCATCAGTTTTGCTGCATCAGTTCCTACATATCTTATTGTGTTTCTCTAATTCTTTTATATACATATTTCTTACTGTACAACAATAATATTCTATGTGAATTTCCTCTGGTTCATTGGTACAGGAATTCCTGGAAAGAAAAATCTCTTTACTAATGTTAATCCACACCTGTTTGGAGATTTAAAGTCTCTTAAAGAGTTGACTTGCGGGGGCAGAGCCAAGATGGTGAAGTAGAAACAGTACCTCCAAGGTGCTCTCCCCCAACACCACTTCCAAACCATGTAAAAGGGGACTCTGAACAACTTCTGGAGCCCCAGCACCCACAGAACGACACAGAAAAGCTAACCTCCCACTGAGGACAGCCCAGCAGCCCTGCAGGGAGCAGCCAGCACAGCACTCTTAGAGCTGACAGCACAGTGCACAGGCAGCCAAGTCCAGGTCCTCCTGAGCTATGATTTTAGCCCCAGGGTGGTGGGGCCAGCAGCTGGCTGGAGGGACCCCAGAACACCAGCAGCTATGTCAATTCCAGAATTATCAACACAGACATTCCTAGGACAAAGTGAGAAGTGAGTGCCATATGGATTTTGGGACAGCATTTGGGGAACTCGTCAGCTTCCTCCCCTGGGGGATAGAAGCAGCTGAGGAGACATGCCATTTTTCAGCTTCAGTGGAAGCACCAGCTCCTGGTCTGCGAACTGTAGGGAGATCCAGCGATAAGTCTTGGGGGTTAATCATTCTTGCTTTAACCTGCTTGGATCGGGATTGTGATCTGGGGGGGTGGGGGGAAGGTCTGGGGTGGGTATCCAACTTGCCAGAGCATGTGGAGGCTTTACAGAGGCCACCCAACTCCAGAAGTTGTGAAGATCCCAATGTTCTGGATGAAAGCTCCCCTGTCTGGTGGCACAGTCCCACTGTGGCAACAAGGCCAAAAGTCAAGTAATTAAGTGGCAAAATGCCTAGGCAAAGGAAACAAAATAAACAGAACAATTCAACATTAGACTCCTATTTTGGGGGCAAAGAGGATCGAAGCATGGAACAGGAGGAGGACTGTGAGGTCAGAAATCCTGCTCCAAAAGTCCCAAATGAAAATATGAGTGGGTTACAGGCCATAGAGGACCTTAAGAAGGATTTTAAAAATCAAATAAGATAAGTGGAGGAAAAATTGGGAAGAGAAATGAGAAGGATGCAGGAAAAGTATGAAAAGAAGGTCAACAGCCTGACTGAGGAAAATAACACCTTAAAAAATAGACTAACTCAAATGGCAATGGAGGCCCAAAAGGGCAATGAGGAGTAGAATGCCTTAAAAAGCCAAATTTGCCAGATGGAGAAAGAATCTCAAAAGCTTACCGAGGAGATTCATTCCTTCAGAGTTAGACTGGAGCAAATGGAAGCTAATGACTTTGTGAGAAATCAAGATGCTGTTAAACAGATCCAAATAAATGAAAGAATAGAAGGCAATGTGAAATATCTCATGGGAAAAACCACTGACCTGGAAAATAGATCCAGGAGAGATAATTTAAAAATTATTGGACTACCTGAAAGCCATGATTAAAGAAAGAACCTAGAAATCATCCTTCAAGAAATTCTCAAGGAAAATTTCCCTGATGTTCTAGAACCAGAGGGCAAAATAAAGGTTGAAGGAATCCACCAATCACCTCCTGAAAAAGATCCCAAAAATAAAACTCCCAGAAATATTATAGCCAGGTTCCAGAATCCCCAGATCAAGGAGAAAATTCTACAAGCAGCCAGGAAGAAACAATTTCAATATTGTGGAAACACAATCAGAATAGCACAGGACCTGGCAGCTTCTACACTGAGGGATTGAAGGACATGGAATACAATATTCCAGAGGGCAAAAGAGCTGGGAATGAACCCAAGGGTCACCTACCCAGCAAAATTGAGTATCTTCTTTCAGGGGAAAATATGGTCATTCAGTGGAGTAGAGGACTTTCAAGCATTCTTGAGGAAAAAAACCAGAGTTGAATAGAAAATCTGACATTCAGACACAAGAAGAAAGAGATGCTTGAGAAGGTAATCAGGGAAAAGAAATCAAAAGGAACTTATCAAAGATGACCTATTTACATTCCTACATGGAAAAACAATAACTGTGACTGATGAAACCTTTCTCATTATGAAAATAATTGAAGAAGGGTATATGGGCATATGAATACATTTGTGAATGTGTGTATATATGTTTACAGTTATACATGGAGAGAGGGCACAGGTTGAATTTGGTGGGAAGGGAGGATACTTAAGGGGTAAAGTTATGAGGTGAGAGAGCAAAGTGGCAAGAGGAGATGGGAAGACAGGGTAGGGTAAACTATCTCATGTAGAAGAAGCAAGGGGAAGTGGCTGCAGGGGAAGGGAAGAACAGGAAGGCAAAAAGGCAAAACCATATTCTAATTGATTTTGGCTCAGGGAGAGATTGACATACATACTAAATGGGATATCTCACCCTGCTGGAGAGTAGGGGAAGGGGAATGAGAGGGGGGATGATGGAAGGGAGGGCATTCTCAGGGGAGGGGAGGTTGGAAGTACCCACTATGGAAGAGGGGCAGGATCAAAGTAGGGAATGGACCAGATGGGGGGTGGAATGGGTAGGAGCGGAATAAAAGCAGCCTTGCACAATATATCTACTATGGTAATGTTTTGCATAGCTATACATGTACAACACATACTGAGTTGCTTATCTTCCCAGAGGGAATGGATAACAAGGGAGGAAGGGAATGGATCTGAAATTTGAAGTTTTAAAATAAAATGTTTCAAACGTATATAAATACTATTATTAATACTATTTTGCATGTAATTGGGAGATAAGATGTTCAGGCGTTGGGACTCAGAGATTCACGTTGCCCTGATGGTAAAGTCAAAGGGGATATGGGAGAAGATAGGGGAGAGAGCAGATTGGATGAGGGGAAATCTTGTGGGACTGCTCTTCTGGGGTGGTGGGTAGGGGAAAAATGGGGAAAAAATTGTAACTCAAAATCTGGTGGAAATGAATTATGTAAAACAGAAGTTAATAAAGCACTTGTTAAAAAAAAGAGTTGACTTACTTGGTCAGTGTTATATAGTCAGTATATGTCATAGGTGGAACTAGAACCTAGTTCTTCCTGGCTCAAAGGGAAACTCACTAAAGCACACTGTCTCTCTCACATAAGACAGCTTAATTTTTTAAGCAGATTTGGGACACATTTTTTTGTTTTTGGCATTAGTAAAAGACTCAAAAGATAGGAAAATAATGAAGACAATGAGACAGAGGGAAATATTGCTGAAGCCAGTTCCTTGAGAAAACAAAGTTATAAGACTATAGGTAAAGGGTAGTTAGTTTTAGAAAGACCACCTCTTCCTCACACTGAAGAAAAGGAGGACAGAATGGATGAAGACACAGTGGTTTAGGGATGTTGAGAAGGAGAGATGAGGGAGCTCATAAATACTGCCCTCAAACTTCTCTAAAATAGGAAGTTAGTTAATCGGAAGAAGTTGGAGAAGTAAATTTCGGGGCGGGGAGTCTTAAAAAGAAAGAAGTTTTGGAACAGTCACAGTGGGAAAATAATAGGCACTCAGTAAGAGATGAATAAGAATTACTAAGTAGTAGCAAATATCCAATTGAGGTTAGAGACTATGAATTTGTAAGAGACTTAGTCAGCATGGCTTCACAAATAGATAGCAAGGTTTGGTAGCTCCTGAATAGAATCAGAGCTGGAGCATTGTGGACTTGGTTTGAGGATCATTGAGATAAAAACAGCATATGGGCAAGAGGAAAAAAATTAAAGATACAAGATGATGTTTAATTTAATTTACTAACCCTAGGATTAAGACTGTGAAGGGAAAAACCCCAGTTCTGCCACTTACAACCTGTGTGACCTTGGGACAATCACTGAACCTACCAGTTTTCTCACCTATAAAATGTGGAAATTGATTAAGTTATTCTAAAGTCCCTTCTAGCTATAAATCTATCATACTAAAAAAGTGAGAACTTATAGGAAATAAACTGTGAAATAGGAAGGGGTTTAGAGGAGGACAAACTACAGATTGGGGATTAAAATAGGAGGAAGATCAATTGACTATGATCAGAAAAAGGGAATTTTAGAAGATCATAGAGGTGACACATAGTCTGGTGATAGTAGCTAAGTTGTGATTGATTACCTTTTTGGGTAATTGATAAAGTGAAAAAATGAGAAAGTTGATTAACTGGGGAGCCAAGGTACTAGAAGAGTCACCATTGTAAATATTAACATCTCTAAGGAGGGAGGCATAGCTTAGGGTAAAAAGGAAAATCACAAGGTAGATGCTACAATCTTTTGAGCATAGAAGAATAACCTAGAGATTTGTAGATGACATCCACAATGATCTAGAGAGGTAAAGCAACTAGATTTTGTGAGCTTTAATTGAAAAGTTGTAACAGAGAAAGTATCTGAAAGCATCAATGGAGAAGTTTCCCATCATTGGAGAAATGTGCTATCATCTGAAGAAAGTCATATTTCAGTAATCACTAGAAGATGGAAAAAAACCTGAAAGAAAAGGATCAAGAATGGAAAAGGGGAGGGTTATGAACAATGAAATGGACTTTCCATTGGGCATAGTGGAAAAGGCAGAAAGAGGGTAGGGAAGGAGTAGTAGAGCTAAGATGGCTAAGTTTGAGAGTTCATATTTAGGTCATACCTCACAGAAATTGTAATGCACAAAAAAGGAGGCAGCATCAAAGACAAAAAACATCAAGCAGAGACTAAATCAACCCCAAGGTTCTAATGTTGGTAAGATAGTACTTTTACCAATGATTTCCCCTAGGAAAATACCCATTACAAGATTGTATTAAGCAGAGGGCCAAGGTTTATGGTAGAAAGGAAAATACTGGATTAATCAAACAAACAAAACTTGTCTCCTTCTTATTCATTAAAATTAGAATTATCTTCATTCTCTTTCTGTCTACTGGCTTCTTCCTTGCTTCTTACAAAAACATCCATGTCTCTCTCATTCTTAAAAATAAAAATCTCATTGATGCTATCCATGTTAGTTATCATTCTATATTTATCCTCCTCTTCATTTCTAATATCCTTGAAAAAGTCATCTGCAATAGATGTCACTAT